>PVLA01006279.1:0-113322 GCA_004027455.1 Hydrochoerus hydrochaeris
AAAAAAAAATATATATATATATATATATATATATATATATATATATAAAAAAAATTAGGGGGCTAGAGGGTTAGACAGCCCTGTGGGGCCATAACCTGCTTGAGCTTCATCTCTGATCATCAGTTTCTTGTGTGTAAAGTAGGAGAGGGAACAGTCCTGCCTGACAGGGTGGTTGTGGGAAAACAGTGGATGGAAATGAATCAGTGTCTGTACATGCTGTGTAGATGCTTAAGCAACATTAGCCTTTTTTTTTCCCCTTGTGGATATCAGGAACTGAACTCAGGGCCTTGCACTTGCCAGGCAGGTGGTGTGGTGCTCAGCTAAATCCCCAACCTGACACTAGCCATTATTAATCAGCACACTGGGGAACTCTCTGAAGAGGCTCCCTCTGGTCAGAGAGGCCTGTGGAATCAACTGGCACCAGGAGGTGGCTGGCTCCCGGCTTCTCTGGAGGTGGCCCTAGGGCCAGCATGGGCCAGTTCAGGCTTTAGAAGGCCTGAGGGTCGGGAAGGAGGCTGAGAGGTGTGGGGGCCTCCAGGGGCCTCTGGGGGAGGCCAGCTGAACCGACTCAGGGAGCGTGAGTCTGTGTGGAGGCTGGTTCCAGGCTGAGGAAGTTAGGGAGCTGGAAGTCCAGCACTGTGGTCAGAGCAGGGCATCTAGGCAGGGCTCGGGGAGTTGTCCAAGGCCTTCGCAGTGAGGCTGGGGGCCAAGAATGGCTGCAGAGCTACACCACTGGGAGAAAGTTTCAGAGTTGTGGCTTGAAGGCAGGGCTGCCGACGGGACGGCGGCAGTCGGTGCGGAGGCCACCACTGACTAGAAAGGAGGGCACGTAGGGCTAGGGCTGCCTCTCAGTGGGTATGGGTAGAGGCAGGCATGGGCATGGGCCATCAGCCCCTTCTTCCCAACCTGCAACCCAGAAGGATGGCTAGAGCAGCCTGTTAAGGGGGCCACTCTGTCAGCTTGGCCCAAAGCTGGAGGCCCCCAGCACTGACAGTTTCCACAAGTCACCAGAGGAATGAGGCACAGGAGGGTAACACCGCAGGTCCAACCAACCTGTCTGCTTCTGAGTGATTCCTTAGGACTGTAAGGGGTTCTAGGTATGGGCACCAATACAGTGGGAGGGCGCCCTCTTTTGGCTGGGATATGGCAGTGCTGGTTTAGGATGGCCTAGGTCCAGAAATGGGGCTGCATTAAGGCCCCTCAATATCACCTCAGAGGGCTCCAGCAGCGATGGAGATGCCAATGTGAAGTGACAGGAGTCAAAGGTGACCTGAGGGGGCTGCGTGGAGCAGGGGGTGGGGGGGATAGAGGACACCCCTGCTGGGCGCTTCTGACTGTCATTCTGGAATGACAGGGTTATCAGCCCAGTCCCGGGAATGAGAACTCTGAGGCCCAGGACCGCGGGCTGGGAAGTGAAGGCTGGCCTTCACTTGGAAAGTGTGTGTGAGGAGGAGGCCCGCAAGGCGGAGAGGAGGCTGGCTGGGGTTTGGGGCCAAGGAGCTTGCCTCCCTTGTGTGAGAGGCTCTGGCTGGGCTGTCAGGGAACCTCCTCCCAGCCCTGCTCACTGGCCCCATTTTCCCACAGGAAGCCCAGAGTCCTGACCCCAGCCCTGGCCCTGGCCCACCCACAGCCTCAGCCCCACAGCAGCCTCCGGGTGAGTACTTTGGGAGGGGGTGTGGCTTAGCTAAGGCCACTGGGAAATCCTGGACTGGGGTCTACCTGGGGCTGCTTGTTCCATAGGGGTGCCTTAGCTTGGTCTTTGCCTGCAGGTGGGAGCCCCACATTGGAAGAACCACCCTCAAGTCCAGGGGAGGAGGTTGGACTGGTAAGGAGGGCTAAAATGGGGAGGTTCAGGTTGAACACTTGTTAGGCAGAGCCTGCTGAACCCATCTGTCCCCTGCCCCCTACCCCTGTCCGTCCCTAGCAACGGTTCCAGGACACAAGTCAGTACGTGTGTGCAGAGCTGCAGGCCCTGGAACAGGAGCAGAGGCAGATAGATGGACGTGCGGCCAAGGTGGAGTCGCAGCTGAGGAGCCTCATGGAGTCAGGTGGGTGGGTACTTGGGGCCCACTCCTTCCCATGCCACCATATCCACCCAGCACCGAGGCTCCTTCTGGCCTTGGCCGGATGTGGGAGAAAGGATGAGGGGGAAGTGTTTTACAGTGGGGAAGCAGCCTCCTGGGAACACAGCACAGGCCTCAGGGATGGGACAAGCAAGCCCCCTCCCCCAGGCCCCAGCTGCCCTGCTCTGATGGCTGGTGGGCCTGCTGTGGCTTGTCAGGTGCCAACCGGCTACAGGAGGAGGTTCTGATCCAGGAATGGTTCACGCTGGTCAACAAGAAGAACGCTCTCATCCGGAGGCAGGACCAGCTGCAGCTGCTGTGAGTGCTGCCCTGCCACGCCCTCAGGCCACGCCCTCAAAGGCCACGCCCCACCTGTTCAGGTCCCACCCCTGCCCATAACTCCAGTTGTGCCACTGTGGGCAGCAGGCAGAGGTCAGGGAATCAGCTACTTAGGTTAGAACTGCTGTGTTCACTGCTCTCTTCTTTCTGTGAAGATGTTTTAAAAATTATTGTTCAGCCACCTTAGTAATTTTTCTCCTGCCTATTTGCTATGCAACCTGTATACTTCCTAAACTGGTACTGTCTTGCCAGGCATGGGGATCCATACCTATAATCCCAGCCCTCTGGGAGGCTGAGGCAGGAGGATTGCAAGTTTGAGGCAGTCTGGGCAACTTAGCCCCTGTCTCAAAATAAATAAATGGTTGGGCTGTGGCACAGTGTGAAAGCCTTGGGTTCAATCGCCCATATCCCACACACCAAAGAGCACTATATTTATTGATGAGAAAACTGAGGCTAGTAACAGAGTGCCCTTGGCAGGTCAGGGCTAAGCCCTCCAGTATGACCCTGCAGTAAGGAGAGCAGGTCCTAGAGATGTGCTCAGGTCAGCCACTTGATAGAGACAGCCTTGCCTGTCCATGTTTGCACTGTTCCAGGATGATTATAGCCCGTTGCTTCTATTTAGATAATTTGTTTTTTATTTTACCAGAGGGGGCAGGGAGGCAACATAAGCATTAGTAATCAGAGGCCAGTTGGAACAAAGAGAATTCTGAAGGGTAAAGCAGGCAGGGCTCAGAGCTCAGCCCCACCTTCTATGGGGAGGACGGGGAGGTGGGCTGGGTGGGAAGCGTCACAGCCCTGCGTTCCTCTCCCCTGACCTGGTCCCCTTGCCTCCCAGCATCGAGGAGCAGGATTTGGAGCGTAGGTTCGAGCTGCTGAGCCGGGAGCTGCGTGCCATGCTGGCCATCGAAGGTGGGAGACAGGGACAGAGGGGACAGAGGTAGGACAGGGCCTGGCCCGGGGCCACCTGACTCGGGATCTTGGGGTCTCAGATTGGCAGAAAACAGCCACACAGCAGCACCGAGAACAGCTACTGCTGGAGGAGCTGGTGTCACTGGTGAACCAGCGTGACGAGCTGGTCCGGGACCTGGACCAAAAGGAGCGGATGTAAGTGGGGGCTCATCTGAGCTGGGAGTGCTGGGTCTGGAGCCCCGGCAGCGGTTGATGACTCTGGGGCTGATGTGCACTCCCCTCTCCCCAGTGCCCTGGAGGAGGACGAGCGCTTGGAGCGTGGTCTGGAGCTGCGGCGCCGCAAGATGAGCCGACAGCTGAGCCGGCGCGAACGCTGCGTGCTGAGCTGAGCCCGCCTCGGACTTGTCGGCCTCTGGGCCCGGCCTGCAGCATTGCTTGTCCCTGGCACCTGCCCACTACCCCAGGGCCTGCCCTGCAGAGGGCCTGGCCTCAGAGATGCCCTCGCTAGGTTGCCCGTATTTATTCATCCGTATGAATGTGTGCACACGTGTGTGTGTCTGTGTCTGTGTGTGTTTGCAGTGCGCTGAGCAGGACCCTTCCCCAGCTCAGGGCCTGGCAGGCTGCCCGGGAGAGGGACAGCGTGGGCAAGGTGCCTGTGCCCTTGCTGTTTCTCACCAGCCATAAAGTTGGACAAGGACACAGCAGCACCGGCCCATTCTCAGGATGGCTTGGGCTTCAACAGACGGAAGAGGGTGGGGCTTAGGCCAATAATGGATAAGGAGCCCACTGCTATTCTAAACCTGGGCAGCTTTGGGGGATTGGTGGTTCCCAGATGCCTCCTGAGGAGGGACCTGGGCCTTCTAAAGATGATTGTCTGAGTCAAGTCTCATTTCAAAGGAAGACACGTAGCTGGGTGTGGTGGTGGACACTTGAAATCTCAGCACTGTGAGAGGCTGAGGCAGGAAGATCACCAAGTTCTAATCCACCCTAACCAGATTGTGTCTCAGTTCCCAGTACTGAAAAAAAAAAAGACGCAGAAAACAAAGTTGAGTTGTTGCCTTTTTAAAAAAATTAATGCATCATTCCCTAAAATCTTCAGCACCACCGTCCTGCCATCTCCAGATTCTCCCCCAAGGACTCATGGCTGCTTCTTTCTCAGGATCTGCCACTTCAGAGAAGCTACACACAGTCACCTGACACCTGTCTGCGAGCCAAGGCTTGTTCGGATGCAGGGGTGGCAGGAGGCAAGTTGTTCAGAGCCAGCTCATCCTGGCTTACAATGCCATCTTGGTCCTCAGCAGTCACGGGGGTACTGGCCCCAAAGAACTTCACCATGGCACAGACCTGTGGCAGCTCCGTGAAGGCCTCCACTGCCAGCAGCATGGCCAGGAGTCCTAGGAGCAAGTAACCTGGGGAGGAGAGTGCTAGGGCAGCTCTTGTGGTACTCATGATGCCACCCACCTCCTAGCATGATGCCACCCACCTCCTAGCATGGTGACCACATTGGCACCAGGTGCCACTCATGGCTCTGCCTTGGGCCCTTCTGAACGGTGTCTGAGGGAGGATCTCACCACTGTGATATGCGGCTCCCAGGGCCTCGTGGGGATCATAGTCTAGGCTCCTCTTCCCCAGACTTACCAAGAAGCGCAGACTGGCCAAGCTGGTAAATCATCGGATGCAGGCTTTGGCCATTGCCTGGCAGCAGGTCTCCCAGGCCAATGGTGCTGAGTGAGCCGAAGCAGAAGTAGATGGCCTCCAGCAGGGTGCAGTCACCCCCTAGACCCCACAGCACCAGTGCCGGCAGCAGTACAAAGATGCCAGCCACCAGAAGACCCAGCCCTGCTGCCTGCAACAGTGCAGCCCTGGCCGGTGCCAGCTGCCAGCGACTGGCTACCCAGGCACCTGGGCAGCTGAGCACAGGCAGCAGGCAGTGGCGCAGGACAGCCACAAGTGCTAGGGAAGCTGGCAGTCCTAGGGCCGCATAGACCACACAGAAGGCCTTTCCACCTGTGGAGAGTGGGGCCATGTGGCCATAACCTGGGAAGAGAGAGAGCTGGCAGTGAGCTCTTCAGTAGGAGTCCTGCAGGTGGGGCCTTCCCCATGTTCTCCATGGCCGCCTAGGGAAGGCTGCCCTCTGGTGGCCAAAATTGTATAACCTCCAGGCTCAGCTCCTTTACTGGGGATCCTGGGGCAGTCCCTTTACCTCTCCCGGATACTTCCAAGAAATGAAAGAATTAAGACAATCCCTCAGGACAATTCAGAGAAGTGCTGTCCTGCCCCCAGAGAGACCCGGCTTTCTGTTTCCTCTTTCGCAGTGGTGAGGATCGCATCCAGGACCTCATGCACAATAGGCAAGTATGGACATCATTGGTAAGTGCTTTACCACTGAGCTGCGTCCTCAGCCAGAGAGATTCTTCAGCTCTACCCTTATCTGACACTTCCTAACCCACAGCTGGTGATGTGTCACTCACTTTTCACCCCCAAAGGTGCCTCCTATTTTCCTAGGTGCTGGAATCTGAGTCAGCGGGGGGTCTGGACTTGGGGTGGGGGTGGGGACAAGCCGGATGAGCAGGAAGTGTTGACCAGCAGGGCTGCAAAGAGGCAGCAGGCAGAAGAGAAGCTTCTGAGGAAAGGGAAGTATAGACAAGGTTAGGAAAGACAGGAGAGCAGGCCATGCCCGGAGAACAGGACCAGCTGGCCCAGAGGTTGCAGACTCCGTGGTCAGAGGAGGCTGATGGGAGATCAGAGGGAGTGGTGGGGCTGGCGGTTGTGCTCTGCCTAGAGGCAGGCCCTGTTCTGCCCCAGCCAGGATGTTGCCTTGTGGGCATTCAGGCTCTTCATTGGTTTCTTGAATTTTCAAAAGAAGTTAGGAGCAAGACCCTGGGTTTGATCCCCAGCACCACAATAAGTTAATACATAAATAAATAGATGCTTTGCAGGACAAACAAAACTCCCCAAAATCCAGGGCTGTGTCCCCTGCTCTATTTGGGGGGGCCTAAGCATGTGTTGATCTCTTTATCAGGAAATGCTTTAACCCTTAGCTGTGTGCCCCCTTGCTGTGGCCAGTGACTCATCAGGATTTCCTTATGCCTCTCCCAAGCTGGTGGTCCTGGTCTGCCTTCTCCCCCACCTCTCCATCCCCCTGTGTCCCTGCCTTGCCCGAGGCTTGCTGAAGGCCTGGGCACCTCTCCTAGGTCTCCAAGGGTGCCTAGGGGTGGAGCCAGGGAGGCCACACCCCTCCTGGCAGCTGAAGTGGAGGCACCAGTTGGGATGTGTTGGTGTGGGGTGCCCCAGTTGTGATGTTGGACTGAGAGGGCCTAGTGCTCTGGGGCTGGAGACAGGACTGGATTCCCAGGGATCCACCTCAGGGAGCTATGGCCTCAAGAGCCTTTCTCCTGGGCTGCCTGGTGGCCTTACCTGTAGTGGTGAGGAGGCTGACAGTGAAAAGCAGGGCTGAGGGCAGGTTCCAGTTGCTGGCCTCTGAGTGGTTGCCCAGGCCAGAGACTCCGTGGGCCTGTGTTCTCAGGGCCGTGCCCAGCAGCTCCTCCATGGCTCCGCGTGGCAGGCAGGCCCCAAACTCTGCCTGGAAAGCAGCCAGTGCAGCCTTGAGCTCAGCCTGGCGCTGAAGTGCGGGAGGACCCTCCAGGGCTTGGAGCATCATAGCCCCCAACCCCATGGCCAGCATGTGGGCCATGACCAAGAGCGCATACCGGGTCCAGGGCCTCAGAACCCACATAGTGCAGTGCTGAGTTTGGGGCGCTGTGGGAGCTGCTGGCACTTGGGAGGGGCCTGCAGGGTGGGGCTGGGGGAAGGTGCCATGTGGGTGGCTGCTCCAGCACTGGGGTGATCACTAATGGTGGGGAGGTGAGCTGTGGCACTCCTCCCAGTTTCCGGGGCAAGACCTTGTTACCCCATTCTCAGCAGCGGGGCTGGGGCACAGGAGAAGGCACTGTGGTGGGGATGAGGGTGGGGGAGCCCAGGCCCAGAGTGGGCCTCGCACCTCTTCAGTCATGGCCCAGTTACACACACCCCGTGTCACTCGGACCCAGGTCCCCCCCGTGGTGCCCATCCAAGAAAACCATGAGTGGAGACATAACATCTGGCACCTTGTCACAGGTTCTGAGCAGGACACACCCAGGTAATGGGAGCGTCCTGTGGGAGGGCCACCAGCTGGGACAGAGAAGCAGAGTGTGGGTGAGGAGCAGTGTGGCTCAGGGAGACCATGGGGGATTGGATAATGGATGTCCTGGGTGGGATGGGCAGAGGGGGGCTGAGGAATGGTGGGGTTCAAGGTGGAACAGTAGGGGAGGAGAATTTAGTGAAACGAACCCAGTGGACCATGGGCTGAGTCCAAAGTTCTGCTTCAGGCTAGGGCAGGATGGCCAGGAAAGATACTGGGAGATGTGGCAGCTGGGCAGGCCCACTCAGGTCCAGGACAAGGATAGTCAGTGCAGTGGGGACGATGGTATGTGGAAAGATGTGACATGGCTAGGCGCTAGCACAGGCTGAGAAGGGGATGAGGTGAGCATGCGGGTGTCAGCAGACAGAAGAGTCCTGAATGACTGAGCAAGTCAGTGGTGTGTTCCTAGGTGAGGGGTGTGGTGTGGGGTGTCCTGACCCAGGCTGAGGCCCAGGCCTGGGCCATCTGTCTGTTGCACTAGGGTAACAAGGACACCAGGGTCTTAGGAAAGGCTTGGTCTCCTGGTTTCCTCCAGGCACAGTGACTGCTGCATTTAGGAGACAGTTTACAAGTTTATTTGGCTTCATTGGATCCCAAGGCCAAGGCCCAACCTTGGCAGGGACAGCAGGAAGGCACCCAGAGAGCCCTGGCTCCCATGACCCCAAGGGCAGGGGGTCCAGGCACTGAGCCCTGGGGTAGGGGCCACAGTAGCAGGACATGGTCAAAAGTGCTGGTGACAGCTGAGGCTGGCCCCTCTCCCCTGCACCTCCCTCCCTCCCTCCCTGCACCACCCCTGGGGGTGAATCCCTGAGACAGGCTCTGGTCCTCTCAACCAGCTGAGTACAGTGTCAGGCCCCAGTGGGGCAGGTAAGTCAAGGGGACCTACAGGTCACAGGTGTGTGTAGGGAGTAGGCCCCCATCCAGTGTGAAGGCTTGCTGTGCAGTGTAGTGTTCCTGACCCTCCCTGGAGGGCGGGGTCCCTGGGGGAAACTGAGGCAGCCGAAGAGGCCTGCCTGGCTCCCGTTCCAGTGTACGCTGTGGCTCCTCTAAGGCAGCTTGAGCATGGAGGAGTAGCCTGGCCCACTCAAGGTCCCGCCTCTGGTGCCCATGGGGCCTGGGCACCCATGTCTTTGGTCTGCGCCCTGCAGTCCTGGGGGCTTCCCCGGAAGGGGTTGGAAGGTGGGGAGTCCCAGAAGGGATCTGATTCTGGGAACAAGGTCCAGGGTGCCCGTCTGGGCGCGGGCTGTGGTGAGGGCAGGGGTGAAGGCCGTGGGCCGGCTGACACAAAGCTCCAGGGGTCGATGCGGCTGCGGAGGGGAGAGGGCCGAGGTCGGCTGATGAGACCCAGAGGTGGTGAGCGTGGGGTGCCTGGGGTGCCAGGAGCGGAGCGTGATATTCCTGGTGGGGGTGAGACAGTGCCTCCTGTGAGAGTGCAGGAAGGCAAGGGTTAGGTGGGCCTCAGTTTCCCCATCTGCCTGGTGAACTACATTGCCTGACTCATAATTTCCATGGCTCTTTATGTTCCTTGGTGCCTCCGTTTATTACAAGTGGCTCAGAGCACAGTAACCAGAGCAGACAGGCTTGAGCCTAGACTCCAGCCCTATCATTTACAAGTTGTGGGAGCCTGGGGCCCCTAAATCTCTGTGTGTTAATTTCTTGATCTAAAAAAAATGGGTATCAGAGCTGGACACAGTGGTATATACCTGTAAATCCTAGAACTCAGGAGGCTGAGGCAGAAGGGCTGCCAACAATTTGAGGCCTGCATGGGCTACACAATGAGTTCAGTGCCAGCCTGGATTACAGAATGAAACTCTCCAAAAATCAAAGCCAAGAGCCAGGCATGGGGGTGCATACCTATAATCCCAGCACTCTGGAAGGCTGAGGCAGAACAGTCACAAATTCAAGCCCAGTCCAGATAATTTAGCAACTCAAAGATCTTGTTTTAAAATAAAAAATATAAAAGAGCTGAGGCTGTAACTCATTGTAAAGGCCTTTGGCAGCCCACCCCACTCCTGTCCACTGCGCAGCTCAGCTAGGCCTGAGCTCTCTACCTGAGTCCCTAGTGGCCCAGAGCACAGTTTGGGAACCACTAGACATCTGCCATCCTGGCTTCCCTGCAATCCTCTGCAGCACCTCCCTCCCTGGTGACCACCTCCTCATCCATCTCAGAGCCACTCACCACGCATTTCCTCCCGCCGGGGGCTCTTGGCAGACGGCTGGCCAGCAGGAATGCCCAAGTCCAGCAGCAGGGGCACAGGACTGGGTGGGTCACGGGCATCGGGCATCTTGGGGGAGAGGTGGATGAGAGGGGTTGGGGGTGGCTCAGTGGCAGCAGGGCATGGTGCTGGTGCTGGTGTGGGGGGTGCTGGTGGGGGCTCCCCACGCTCACGGCCCAGGCCCCCAGGGGGCTGCAGGTCACGGCCAAGGCCCAGCGAGGCGAGCAGGGCGGTGCCGCGCAGCAGCGCCCGCTGTATCAGCTTGGGGGTCCCAGAGCTGCTGCCCCGCTCTGTGGATCCAGGCTTCCGTGGCTCCTCAGGCTCAGGGCTTGGCCGAAGGGGGTTACCTGTGGGCAGGGGTCACGCGGATTAGACTGCAGCTGCCACATCCACGGCCCTGAGCAGTATCCCAGCAGCATCTTTCCCAGTTCCCCTGCCCCCCAGCCCAACTCTCCCCACTCAGCAGTGCCTGCCCTTGGTGTTCCTGCCTTTCACCAGGCACATGGGGTTAGGATAGGGCAGTGCCAGGGGAGGAAGCAGCAAGAGCAAAGCCTGGGAGGTGGCCAGGCATCCTGGCGCCCACACATGGCACAACAGGAGTCTAAGTGGCAGGTGGAAGCCGGTGACCTCCTCCCATGACCAGCCAGAGGCAGGCCCTAGGCCAGGGCAGGGCTGCCCCACTGACGGGGACCAGCCCTTCCTGGCCATGCAGGCTGAGTCCTTCTGCCCAGCAGCGACATCTCTAGCAGCAGCACATAGGTCAACTCTAAGGTACACCACAGTCCCGAGTTGGATGATTAGAGGCACTGTTTTATCTGACCTTCATGCCCAGGGAGGCTGAGGCCTTGCACAGGGCCTTATGGCCACATGGGGTGGAGTGGGCCTTTCCGGCAGCGCAGTGGAGCAGAGACTCTGCCCTCTACCGCTCCCCTAACAAACTCGATCCCAGAGTTTAGGGCTTCGTGCTGGCCTGACTATTCTAGAAGTGGGGCTGTCTAGGAGTGGAAATCTGTCTTTAAGTTGGGGGCACAGGGGCACCTAGGAGGGTGGCCTCTCACAAGCCCTGACTTTGTCACACCCTTCCTTAGCTCTCCACTGCCACCAGAAGAAAATCAGGCCTCCTCAGCTGGGCCGCCAAAGTTCTGCCTGGCCTTGTCCCTTCTGCCCTTTCCCTCTTGTTGGGGCCAGCACAGAGCAGGCCTCCCTGGAATGGAGCTCTGGGCTGGGGTCTGAGGAAGAAACATGCCCCACTGCTGTGAGCAGGACTGGTTCGCCACAATCTGCACCCAATCTCTCTGCCTCTTTTTTCTCCTCCCACTTACCTTGGCCAAGGCCACTCAAGGGCCCCAGTGGTCCCTCTAAAATGCAAAGCTGCTGATCAGATCTTCTTAAAACTCACTATCATTTCCAGGCCTTTTCTGAACTGGCTGCTGCCTATTTTTCCAGCTTTGTTCATGTATTCACTTAACAAATGTCTGCTGACCCTCATGCCTTCACCCACTGCCTCAGGCCTCACTGACTCCCTGGCTCTTTAGCTGGTTTCCTCTCCACGGGGCTGGGAAGCTCCCTGCCTGTGCATGCACTATTCCTTCCGACGGGCAGTCTTCTGCCTCTACTTTCAGCAGTCTGACTCACCAAGCAGGTCACAGAAGAGCTGTCACTTCCTCTGTGATGCCTTCTTGGCATCTGCTGAGCCTGCGCAACTCTTGCTCATGTTATGCTTTCTATCTCCCTTACCCGGTACTGACTGAGCTCTGCAGCACTTGCTTAGTGTGTTTGTCTCCTCTGCTAGATGAGAACGTCCCTGAGCTCTCGGCAGTGTTGTTTCCTACCATATCAATCACTGGCTCCTATTACATCAGTATGTATTTTAGGGAAGACTCTGTTCTTGGAATCCTTGTACCAACAACACGAGGTCATTATGATAAGCCCCATTTCACAGACTAGGAAGCTGATCATTTATAGTAAGTTTAAAAAGAAGGGGAGAGGGGCTGGAGATTTAGCTCAGCAGCATAAACACCTGCCTTGCAAGCAAGCAGTCGTGAGTTCTATCCCTGGTACTGGTAAAAAAAAAAAAAAAAGGGAGGGCAGGCATGGTGGCATATGCCTGTGTTCCTAGTGCTCAGGAGGCTGAGGCAGGAGGATCACCCTGAGTTTGAGGCCAGCTTGGGCAACATAGTGAGTTTAAGGCCAACCTTGAACTATAGTGACACTCAAAAAAAAAAAAAAGAATAGGGGGAGAGGCACAGTTTTTGTTTCTTTATTTTTGCTGTACTGGGAATCAAACACTACTGGTGCCTAACTACTTTAAGCTACACTATCAGCACCCCCTGCCTTTTTGAGGTATTGGGCCTTGAATTTAAGGCCTTTGTACTGAGCTGCTCCCCCAGCTCTTTTTTCATCTTTTACTTTGAGAAGGGTCTCAGTAAGTTGCTGAGTTGCTCAAGCTGGGTTGGAACTTGCAATCTTCTTGCCCAAGTCTCTGGAGTAGCTGGGATTATAGACATGCGCCACCATACTTGGCCAAGAGGTGTGGTAGCACTCGCCTATAATCCTAGCACTCAGTCAGTGTGGACTGAATGCACCCTGCCAGTGTGCACTGCAGTGCAAGGAGGTGCCCACAGGCCAGGACCTCCAGCTGGGGACAGTGTGGCTGGTGGGGATGTGGATTCTTGATGGTGGCTTATACCTGGGACCTCTGTGAGGCCCCATTCTTTGATTCCCAGCCAGGCTGCTGCCTCTGGGGTAGCTGGAGGTCAAGAGCATGTGATGTTGTGGGCCCAGATGGCAGCTGGAATGGGCTCAGGCTAGGGAAAGCCAGTGCTCAGCGGCAGCTATGCTGGGGGAGGTGGTGGTGTCCTTCATGTACAATGACAAGCCTTGGGACAATGAGGTTTGGTCCCATGTCCCTGCCCCTGGGAGCTCAGGGGGAGCAAGCAAGGCCAGATGGCTCTGCAGAACAAAGCCAGGCACTGCTCTGACTTACGTACCTGGGTTGACAAGACCACAAGTTCTTTACTGGCCCAGCACATTTTAGAACAAGTGAATCCAACCCTCCTGAGTTCAGTCCCAGCAGCACAGCCAGATTAGGGCAGTGCAACAGCTGGAGCAAAATACGGAGATCCAAGGCCCTATCTCTGGAGTCAGACCAACCTGGGTTCAAATCTCTGCTTTCCTGGGTCGCCTATACCAACCACTTAACATTACTGTGTCCATTTCCTGTTCTGTTAAGTGGGGCTAATAATAACACTCACTTCACAGGATTGCCCAGCACACTGGGGAGTGCAGATCAATAATAGCTATTATTACTATTGAATCAGGGAACAGTAGAGGTGATGGATTGCGGGGGGAAGTGCATAGCAGATGTGAAGCTAAATTCTTGCTGAATATTATTTTGGTCTCAGAGCCACCAAACCAGCATCCTGGCTATGAGTAGCAGGAAGGGCTGGAAGTTTCTAAGAAGCTCCCTGTGCTGGTACAAGGACTCACAGGCATGGGAGGCCACAACTGTCTAGCCCTTGCTGAGACAAAGTACTGCCTAGCTAAGCCCTCATCAGCCCTGCTCTGTATAGACCCTCTTGGTTTCCCCATGGTGCATAGATGAGAAGCCCTTTCTTCTTCAAGCTTCTGAGGAAGATGGCTGAGAGTGTGGGTGTCAGAGTCCCTTGAATCAGAACCTTAGCTGGGAGCTTTTGGTAGGTTATTTCCCTTCTTGGAGTCTCAGTTTCTTTATCTCTAAAATGGGGATAATAGCACCTCTGTCACACGGCTATCTGGCACATAGTTGGTGCTGTGATAAGCTTCAGATTTGGCCAGATGTAATGAAAATGGTTCCTACATCCCTGCCGGCTTAGAGGGACTCCTGGGAAACAGTGTGGTGACCCAGTCAGTTTCCTTTTCTTCTCTGGATACTGCTCCCCTGAGGTACCAGATGAGAGGGTACCATTCCCTACTTCTTTCATTCCTCTAGCTACTAAGGACACAGAGCTGCCATAGGGCCAGGAAGGAGCCCTCTTGCAGGCCAAACCTGAATAGGAGGGCCAATCTCTGGGACTCCCAAGGCCCAGGCTGTACCCAGCTCAGCTGTGGGCCTGTAGGTCAAACTTGAATTCTAGTACTGGGCTTGTCCTGTCTCAGCTTCAGTTTCTTGGTCTCTAGAATGAGTGCTATTGGGACAGAATTCCTGCTCTGCCTGCTGGCTTCTCATGGAAGGAGCTTAGCAAGGTCCTTCTGGGGAGACAAAGCCACTCACCATTGAGTGTTGGGGGTGTGGAAGGAGAGCCTACAGGGGATGAGTCATTTGAGTCCAGGTACCAGGTGGCTTCGTCTATGCGGGACCTTCTCCTGGAAAGGGAAGGGAAGAGGAGAAGTGCTTTGTGTATCTCAGGACTGGAGGGAGGAAGGCAGATAATACTGGGATGGGGGCACTTGGGTGACTCACCTCCCATTCTGGGCCTCCCCAGGCTTGGGAGAACTGGGACCCCAGGCCCAGCATGCTCGACGCTCTCCATTACTTGAGTCCTCCAGATGTCGAGGGGACTGGCGGCCCCATGCCTGGCCTGGCTCTGCAGGCTCCACTGTGGAGGAACCCAATGGAGTCTGAGCTGATCCTTGGCCTCCCCTGTCATAACAGGGAGGCTTTGGGGGCAACTCTAGAGGATGGGCCCAGGCCATGCTCCATCCCATCCCTTGGGTGGACTTTGGGTGAGATAGGTGGGTCTGGGTCCCAGGGCCTGCAGTGAGATGGGGCATCTCATTCAGCTGATGTTGGCTGCTCCAGTTAGTACTCCAACCACCTGGATTTAAATTCTAGCTCTGCCACTTATAGCTATGTACCAAATCGCCTTTTTCACTTATCTATAAAAGTTTGATGCTAAAAAATAAGCAAAACAAACGCTTCTTGAGGAACTAGAGGTAGCAGCCTAGAATGGGAAGAGTAGGGAGCAAGGAGGGAGAGGAAAACAGTGGTGGGGTCCCTTGACGATAGGGCTTGGCAGGAGGGCTGGGAGCTGGGGGAAGGGGCGAGAGACAAGTTACTTACACTGGATGGCTCGCAGCCGGGGAAAGGTAGGCGAGTCCCCAGCCCCAACCTCGAAGACGTTTCTCCTCCGGTCTAGAGCAGGTGAAGCCTGCACAGTGATGCGGTGCTTGAAGTCTGTGTTTGGGGGAGGAAGAAGCAGATGTGGGTTTGTGGTTAAGGAGAGCCAGGTCCTTAAACTGCACGGGCCCGAGGCCGGCTCCCAGGCCAAAGGGGCAGTGGCACAATGTCTGCATGACAGAGCAGCCTCACTCTTCTCCCTGGGCCCCAAACTTTGGGAAAGGAAAGCCAGTAGGCAGAACTCCACTGGCGAGACTGGCCCGGCGCTGCAGGAAACTGCCCCGCCCCGCCCCGCCCCGCCCTCTAGGCCTTCCCAGAACTTTCACGAGTCCCGCCCCTTCCCGGTTGTAGCCACTCCCAGGACGACATGCAAATATTTTCGCCAGAACCCGCCCAGAGCCACAAAATACATTCCAGGCCACGCCCCTCCCAGCCATCAGCAACGGCCCCACCTCCAAGCACCCTGAACCAATCCCAGCGCGGCCACAGTACAAACCTGACCCCACCCCTCCGCCCAGCTAGCCAATGGCGGGCCCGCCGTTTACCTAGGGGCATGCTGATGCGCTCGCCGCCGTCACGAGCCCGGAGCTTGCTGCGCTTAAAGGTGCCGCGGCGACGACGCACGTGCGGCCGTTCTCTGTCCACCTGTTGCAGCATCAGCGTCAGCTCGCGCTCGAACACCTCCAGTTCCCACTGGGCCAGCAGGTGCTCGCGCCGCCGCAGCTGCTCCGCTTGTGACCGCTGCTCGCGCGCCGCGCGTGTCAGCTCCTCCTCGCGGCTCAGTAGTTCCTGCGCCAGGGACAGGGGAAGACGGTGGGGTCAGCCTGGCTTTGCCCACGACGCCCACCTTTACCCTCGGCCCCGCGAGGAATGGGGGAACGGTAAATCCGTCGCACCTTTTCCTTGGCTCGCAGTTCGTCGAAGAGGTCTTGGATCTCACGTTTCCAGCCTTCTTGCATGGAGTGGAAGGAGTCCCGCGGCATTTCCCGCAGGACCTGCGACTCTAGCGCCTCCAGCTGCTGCAGGATGGAGGCGAAGTCGGGCCTACGGTGGGGGTCCTGTGCCCAGCAGTCTAGGGGCACAGTGGGGAGGGGAGGCAGAATAAGGGGGTAGGTTGGTCTGTGGCTGGATGTGTCCTGGGCGAGGGAATTCTGCCCCTCCTCCACCCACGCTGGCCTCTTACCTGCCATGAGCTGTGCAAAGGGCTCGGGGCAGGTGGATGGGATGGGCAGTGTGAGCTTGTTAACAGCCACACCGTAGGCCACAGCAAGACAGTCGATACCACGGTAGGGGACCTCGCCAGTCAGCAGTTCCCATAGCAGCACCCCAAAGCTGTGCAAGAGACAAAGGATCACTGTGTCCCCTTCTGCCCTCTTTCTGTCATTTCACCCTAAAGCGATCAGGACTAGTGAGGGTCCCTTCCCTTGGGCTCAACCCATCTGTCCACCCCTGGAGTTAGGCGAACACCTCTGCCCTTTACAGTCCCACAGCAGGCCCTGCCCAGCCCCACACAACCGCACCTCCAAACATCACTGCCTTTAGAAAAGGTGGAGGCCTTGATAACCTCAGGGGCCATCCAAGCGTAGGTGCCCGCGGCACTCATTTGTGTGGTCTTGTGCCACTCTCTCGCCAGGCCAAAGTCTGTAATCTTCAGGGTCTTGTGCTCCATATCATCACCCTCAATAGGGTGCAGCAGCAGAACTGGGGAAGAAGTGGTGCAGGACTGTGAGCATCCCACATCCAGATGGTGGGGAATAGGAGCTGGGAGCAAACTATCATTTGCCAGATGTCCAGGTATTTGTCAGATGTCCAGACCTAGATCTTGTCCTGGAGATCTCACATCTTGGGGGAGTGGGGGAAGTTAAGACAAAAACAACTATGGGACACATTTATCCAAGGTCTCCTAGAGGCCAGATATTTCACACTTAGCTCTAGCATTAAAAAAAAAAAAAAATCACCAGGTGTGGTGGTGCCTATAATCTCAGCCCTCAGGAGGGTGAGGCAGGCAGAGTGCCATGAATTTGAGGTCAGCTTGAACTACACAGTGAGATTATTTCTAAAAAGGAGGTAGATAGTACTCCTATTTTACAAATAAGGAAACAGCAGGAAAATTACAAGGTCATACTGGAAGCAAGGTCAAACAGTAAACAAAACAAACTTCAAACTGCTCTGTGTGTTTCCAAAGCTAGTTTTCTCCTCTTCTTCAATTTTATTTTGAGACAGAGTCTCTCTAAATTGCCTAGGCTGGCCTTAGACTTGCAATGCTCCTGACTCAGCCTTCTGAGCATTAGAGGTTACAGGTGCACACCATCTCATTCGGCTGCTCGAACTTTCCCCTAATACTGTCTTGAATAAAAACTGAAAATGACGCATGTTCTTGGTGTTTGTGGCTCTGATTTCAGGAGAAATCTTGGAGTGTCCTGTCATTTTGCTGAGGCAGGAGTGTGAGTCCAAACCCCCTTGGGGGTGGGAACAGGAGGGAAGCCCTGGGTGAGCAGAAGCCTAGTAGATGCCATGGGCCCTGGTACCCACATCATGTGGTGGCCAGTGCAGCCACTCTCAGCAAAGAGCTACACAGGGCAGCTGCTGAGGCAGCTGGGTGTGAAGAGAACTGGAAGGGTGATCAGTCTTGGCCACAAAGAAGGAGCTTTGGGCAAATGTAAGAGTGGATGGCCAGACTTGGCAGGGGCTCCTGGCTTTGACCCAAATGGGGCCACCGTACTCAGTACAGGGAGGCGAAGCAGCAATTTGCAACTCTCTTGGCAGGACAAAAACAGCTCAAGTGAGAGAAGTTTTAGAGGAATAGAAAGAGGACAAAGCCATAGACTCATCAAAGGTCCGAAAGGCTTCTCTACTTGTTATTGCCAACTGCATGGTAGAGAACTGACATCTGTTTCTGCTCACCGGGGTGCATCCCTCGGCTCTCCTGCTAAGGGCCACCAGTGCTGTGGCAGGGGCAGCATGGGTACTGGGGGTGGGGCTTAGGGGAAGTCACCTACAAAGGCAAGTAAGTCAGAAGGATGTCTCAGAGGAGGTGGCAACCAGGTGTTCATCTTTGAGGAACTAAAACCATAACCCTTGATCTTGCTGACCAAGCCCTATACATCTGTGAGACCTGGTGATGCAACCCAATCCCTTGCCACTGTCCTTGGCTCCTCAGAGCCCAGCCTTTCCTCGGCCTCTGAACACTGTTCCCAACTGGGCCCCTTTCAGATGCCAGCTTCTCTTTCCCATCTGCACCTTCTACACTTGGAGCTCTAGGCCAGACAGAAGCTGATCCTGCCACCCACCTCCTGGTACCCGCCCACTCTCAACAGCCTCCATCAAGCCTCCAAGCCAGCAAACTTTCTGCAACTTCTCTGAACTGAGATAATGGCCTCAAAAAACACCCATTCCTCTTAGCCAGCCTGGGACTGAGTCCCTATGCGGGACAATGAAACCATTTCAGAGGATCAACACAAATATCAGCCAGTTAGTGATTTTTGAAGCCTTCCCTGGAGGGTCTGACACCTGGCAGAGGTGATGGACATGCTGGTTACCCTGGAGATACTGTGATCACATTGTCATAATCTCTCCTTTGCCCTGGGTCATTCCTTACTTCTCTGCAGCCTCTGTTCTGGCCACAGGAGGCTCAGCACAAGCCTTTTTTTTTTTTTTTGTCTTTTGGAGATAGGGTCTTGCTATGCAGTTCAGGCTGGCCTTGAACTCACTTTGTAGCCCAGGCTGGTTTCTAACTCACAATGAGCCTCCTGTCTCAGTCTCCTGAGTACTGGGATTACAGGCATATGCCACCATGCCCCACTAGCACAAGCTAATCTGAGGAGGACCCACGATAGGCCAGGGGGAGAGAAGAGCCTGGGCCCAGCATCCTTCTGGAGGACCAGCCCTTGCTGCCTCCTCCTGGCCAGGTGTCTAGCTGCACAAGGGACACCACAGACTGGCAAGGCACTTCCTGCACCACACCTGGGGAGGGGCCGGTGCCCCCTTTTTCAGTTGGTGAAATCTGAGGCCCAGAGTGGAATAGCAACTTACCCCAAATCTCAGCACTTCATAATCATGGTCTTTCTGCTACCTCCATCCCCACACTGCTAAGCTTCAATCTCACCTCCACATCTGCTGCTCTTCTTCCAAGCTGTCCTGCTGTCTGCTTGGGCCTTGAACTTGCCCCAACCCAAGTTGTTATTGCGTCTGATGGAGACCCTGAATGTGGAGGGGAGGTCAGGACCACTGGAGAGCCAATGGCTGGAGCAAACCTTGCAGCTCCTCCTTAGGACCCACTGGCCCCTGAAAGGGACCTGGCCTCAGGGGAGCTGGGAGTGGCTTGGGCAACTCAAGCCTCTTCCGCTTCCCCGCCATGGTCCTTACTTCTCCTTTTTGGGAAGCCTGGCCCAAGTCTCCAATTGGGAGGGGGTCCTCTGGGGGAGAATTGGGGGAGGTCAGGCCCAGACTGGGCTGGCTGGTCAGTCCTGTGACTCGTGGGCCTGGAGAATTCCCCCCTCTCTCCCCGCCTGGCTTCTTCACAAGGCCCCCATTGTCCAGGAAAATCATGCCATTGTTTCCTGCCCGTGCCCCCCCATCTCAGGGACTCCCCCCACCCCAATCCTGCAGATAGAAACTCAGCCCTAGGACTGGGGTCTGTGAGGTTAGATGCCAGGCTCAGAAAGGCTGAGGGAACCTTGCCTACCCTGCACCACACTAGCTCAGACTCTGAGAGGGAAGCAGGGGAATTGGTGGGGGGGCACAGCAGAGGAGCAATCCCTGGCTCCTTCCTCTCTGGCAACCCCCCCACCCCCAGCTCTTTCCTCCTCTGCAGGCAGCTGGGCTAGGGAGGGAGCAGGGGCAGGAAGCCAGCCCAGGGGCGGCAGGAAACACAGGAAGCTGTGGGGAGGGTGGGGAACAGGAGCCTGGGCTATTGTTCCATTTTTTCTGGAAAGAAAATGAAGGAAAAACAGAAGATGGGAGCCCCCCACCCTATGGCCCTTTGGGGAATCCCCCTTAAGCTCGGACAAGGAGAGTGTGTGTGTAGGGTCCCTAGAATTACTAGGGCCCAGGGGTAAGGCAGAGAGCTGGGATCTGGCGTCCAGCACAGATGAATGCAGGTGGCTGGCAAATCTCTTCTGACCCTTCCAACCCTGGAAAGGACTTGAGTATCACTGAGTCCTGGTGTTCTCCCCACATCCTTTGTCCATGGTCAGTCAAAAACTGGGAACTAGTCTCTTCGAAGAATCTTGGGGCCTCTCCAGTGACCCCTCTGAGCCTGCCCCCACCTCCACCCCCATCCCTGCATTTTCTACTGTCGCCAGCCTGAGCCCTGAGCTCCAGCAGGGCCTGGTCCCAGTGCCCCCATACCACTGCCCCCCATCCCACTTGGCCTCAGTGCCTTTGCTCTTGTCAGGCTCTGCCTACACACCCAACTAGATGGCTCTCTAAATGTTGCCTGCTCTGGCCTGGTACAAAGCTTGTCAGCCTCAGGATGACCCCTGAACCTGTTATGTGTCTTGGGCCCATGATGGACAAGTGTATTGGGGGCTGAAATGCTGATTCTAGACTGGGCCCTGGGCATCATCCTGCCCTCCTATGTCCACGTCCCCTCTAATGCCCATGTCCATAGAGGAGGACCCACTGTTTGCCAGGCATGGTGTATGAGAGCGTTTCCAGGCTTTTAAGCCATTTCAGCCTCCAGGTCACTCCCTTTTCAGAGGCTAAAATTGAGGCTTTGAGTTGAAATAATCAGCTAGAGGCCATACAGCCAGGGAGTGGGGCCAGCATTTCAATCTCTAAAGAGCCTTCATCTTGGTGAGAAGTGGAGGGGCTTCCCCAGAACTATTTCCCGGAGGAGCTGCTCACTATGATGGAAAGGAAGGGGAGAATACAGCAGCGATACCATGAGTGTGGTGAACCTCAGGGAAGGAGAAGATAAGGACCATGGGCCTCCAGGAGACTTTCTTGAGATGGTGGCCACAGTTAGGCAGGATGCGGATGGCCCACCTGAGAGATCTGAGTTTTGTAATCTGCCCAAATTGCAGCTCCAAGCTGGGATCAAGACTCCTTCAGGAGCTGGGAGAGGAGCACTCTGCCAAGTGGCTGGGATTCCTGCTTTGGTGCCAGTATAAGGCCAGAGGCACCCCTAGTCAGCTGGACTCCCCTGGGCAGGAGCTCTGACCTCAGGCCGGTCCCTTGTGAAAGGCAGACAAGGGGTGGAAAGAGGTACACAGCTGGGCCATGCCACCCTCCGGCTATGCCCCTGGAAACTCACTGTTGTTGGACTTGAGGTCTCGGTGGATGACAGGCACCAGGGCCTCACAGTGCAGGTAGTGCATCCCACGGGCGATCTGCACAGCCCAGTTGACCAGCACATGTGGGGGCACACGACGTCCAGCCAGGGCTCTGCTAAGTGGCCCCCCAGCTGCATACTCCATCACCAGGCATAGGTTTGGCTCCTCCAAACACACAGCTTTGAGGGCAATGATGTTAGGATGTGCCAGCATGGCAAAAAGCCGGGCTTCCTGGCGAACACTCTCAGCTGTCACACTGATGTCCTCATCAGGGTCCTGGCGAGCTGCCTTCACAGCCACCAGCTCCCCTCTCCAACTGCCACGGTAGACCTTGCCGAAGCCACCGATGCCAATCACCTCCTCCAGTCGAAGCTCCTGGAAGCTGGCCACCTCGCAGGGGGGTGGGCCACCACCTCGAGATACATAGTTGGATGGAAAGATGCCCACTTGGCCGCCCACCTGGCCTGCCCACCAGCCCTCATCTCCTGAGATGGCTGCATCCCGAGACAGCACCTCGACACGGTCACCCTTCCGCAGGGCAAGCTCATCCTGCCCACTGGGCTCATAGTCAAACAGGGCTGTCCACACAGGGTTGGCATAAGCAGCTGCCTTTGGGGACCCCTCCGGCCGGGCTCCGCCACCTCCCCCAGTTCCCCCACTGCCACTGCCGTTCCAAGACCCCAGAGGGCTCTTCAGGAAGAGGTTCTTCAAGGGCTCCATGGCCATGAGCTGGCGTTTGAATGTCGCCCGGGGGGGGGGTCTTCTCTGGATGCCGGTGGTCCCCACCCCTGTTGGCTGCTGAAGCCTTAGTGCCGGAACCTGGGCATCCGGGCTCTGGCCCTCAGCCCCAGACCCACGCCTCTCTGGGGAGCCAGGAGTGTCGCCTCCCGGCCCCCCGCATCTCGGGCTTCTAGAGCACAGCACCCACAAGCAGTGCGGTCAGGCTGGAGGGGTGGGGCCCTGGGGCCTCCAGCGTCTCACCATAGCTGCATTGAAGGGGCCCGAGCGTCCCTGGGTCCTGGAGTAAGTCCTAGGAGGCTGGCCGTGGCGCCAAGCAAGTATAAGGTGGGGCCTGCCAGGGGTAGTGCCTGGATTTCTGTGGGTCTTTATCCAGAGTGTGCAGAGAGAGTCCCCAGTTGGGCTGAAGCTGCCTCTTCCTGGCCCCGGTGCCTTTGGCCCTACAAATCCGACCCCGTTCCCTTCTTCCTCCTCCCTTTGTACTTTGGCCCCGGGGGCGGGAGGCAGAGGTGGAGGGTGGAGTTTCACTTTTTTCCGCTCTTCTCCCTCCAGCAGGAAACAGCATCAGATGACGCTAGAGGCTTGCACCGCTCCCCTCTCGGAGGAGGTTCCAGCGGCTGGGCTGGGGAGTTCCCAGGGAGGCGGGCCAGGAGAGACCGGAGGACAAGGGTAGCCCCAGAAGCCCCATCACAGCAGGCTTTGAGACCTAGGAAGAAAACCCCTGGCGGGGTGGTCTGCTGCCCAGGGACAGCCCTGCCCTCCGCATCTGAATCCACATCTGCAAAAGAGATTACTGAGCCGAGCTTGGGAAGGCGGCAAGCCCAAGTCTGGTCTTGGCTACGAAGTCGCAGGACTGTGTGATGTATTTTCTCTCAGCTTCACTCTTTTCGTATTTGAAATAGGAACAAGTTGCGCTGCTTTGTAAAGCTAGTGGACTGGAGTGGGGAAGGCTGGCAGACAGACGGAACTGGTTGCACCTCCAAGCTCTCTTGGAACGGGCTCTTCTACATTTCCTTGCCTCACCTGGGAAATAATCCACTTCTTCATGTCCTTTCCCCAATGGGCGAAAACCTGAGATTGCTGTCCAGAAGTATGTCCAAAATTGGATTTAGGATAGCCCAGTCACACAACTGCTGGGTAGTGTTAACACCAACTGCCTCAGGCCTGTCACTTTAAAAAAGACGACACTATCCTACTCGACTATTCCTGCCTGTTCCGCGGGGTCGCTCTCTACACACGAGGACCGAGTTTTGACCCGGAAGTAAAGGCGTATCAGGGCGAGAGACGTCCGTGACGTAGGAGGTCTAGCAATAAAAGGGGCGGCCCAAGAGAGGTGTGATCCTGGAGCGCCGAAATTTTAGCGTAGCCCTGGGAAGTTCACGCCTCCATGTTTTCCCCGCCTTCTGTAACTCACTGGAAAAGCTTTGCGTCAATTACTCGGCCACTACCCAATGGCTATTCAACTATCCATTCCGTTCCGCCGCCTAGCTGTCGGTTCTTTAGGTTGGCCCCGTCTGGATATGCGCATGCGCCCAAATGCTTTTTTTTTTTTTTTTGGATTTCTTTGGATCTGGACTGCGCACGCCCAAAGGGCACCCCCCATGTCTCGCGGCTCCATTGCATCTCTGCGCTTGCGCGTTCATGCCGTTATTTTTTTTTTTTCTTCCTTTTCCGGGTCCTAACTGGGTTTATTGGGCGCATGCGCCACTGCAGGCTGGAGGCTCGCGGCTTCTTCCGGCCTCCTCCTTGGGCCGGTACCGACAGAAGCAGGGTGAACGCAAAACCCTTAGCGATTGACTTGAGACCCCGGAAGTGAAACTCAGGGTCCCAGGGCTTACCCCGGTCCGGAACCAAGGAAGCCGTTGCCTGTACTCCAGGAGCACCCACCCCCACGCCCACCTCTGGATGCTACCAACGGGTGCCCGGCCCGTGCCCCGAGCCTGCCTGCTGGTTCAGCCCCTAGGAGTAGCTCTGGGCCGGGGGGGGGGGCCCAGACCCCGCCCCTGATGCCGGCCCACTCTTGCACCCGTGCTTCACACTGCTGACCCCCGGCCGGCCCCGCCCCCTGCCTGAACCCTCGCTCCGCCAATCCCCTCCCCCGAAGGGGGAGGCCATGGCGTGAGCACCAGGAGGGGCCCCGGGGCCCTCGGGCACCAGGCGGGGCATGGGCCGGGGGCCGCCCCCATGAGGGTCCCTGGAGCGGGGCACGCGCAGCAGCGGTGGGGTCATGGGGTCTCAAGTGTTGCAGATCCTGCGCCAAGGGGTGTGGGCCTCGCTCACTGGAGGTTGGTTCTTCGATCCGCATCAGAGCACCTTCTCCAACTGCTTCCACCTTTATGTCTGGATCTTCCTGCTCACCTTTCCATTCTTGCTATACATGGTGAGACGCTGCTGCCACCTGTAACTCCTGTCGGGGAAGGGAGGACGGGATATCCTAGAGAGTGGGCCGTGTGGCAGGGATTCGCAGGCGTACCTTGGGATGTTGAGTTGAGAGAGGAATTGGTGCGGAGTTTGGGTGTGTGTGGAGATGCCAAATTCTTCCTTTCCTGGGTCAGGTGACCTTGAGCCCTTCAAGCAGAAGACAGAGTCCTCTGACGGGATCTTTGTACTGGTTGTGTGGAGGGGTGATGAAGTTTTCATGTATATTTGGCTAATCCTAGCCACGTGCCTGGCAGCAGGTACCTCCTAGGGGGTAGGGCTGTGTGAGGAGCTGATTTATTGCCACTTTCAGGTCCTGCCTCCCAGCTTGATAGTGGCTGGTGTGTACTGCCTCGTGGTGGCTGTCATCTTTGCTACCATCAAGACTGTGAACTATCGGCTGCATGCCATGTTCGACCAGGGGGAGATTGTGGAGAAGCGCAATTCTACCGTGGGAGAGCAGGAGGAGGAGGCTGCCCTGGCGGACAGCAGCCTGCCCAGGTGGGTGGGGCAGAGGCTGTGTGGAGGACTGAAGGTTCTCAGCACCTGGGCTGGAGCCCTGGAGGGTGGAGAAGGACTGTGGGAACATTAGCTCTGTGATGCGTTCTGCAGTCAGCCCTGTAAAGGGACTTTTGAGAGTGAGTGCAGCTGTGACGAAGTTGGGAAGAAGTATGACTTAATGGGAGGAGGTTAGCTCAGAGCTGCTTCACTCCTCCACTAGGGACCCTGGAGTGGAGATGACAGTTTTTCGGAAAGTGAGTTCCACACCCCCGGTACGCTGCAGTTCCCAGCATTCTGTGTTTGGCTTCAATCAGGTCTCGGTGAGTAGTCTTGGCCCTCAGTTTCTCACATTGCTTTGCTGAAAGCCAGTCTGTCATGGGTGGGTCCTGAGCCTGTCTTGTTTGCTCCTTTATACTCCTCTCTCTGCTCAGGAATTGCTGCCCCGGACAGAGGACTCTGGGCCTCTCAGAGGTAGGTGGCTGCTGCTCAGACTTGGGCTGTGGGAATGCAGAATAGGCTGATCCTGTTGACACCCCTGGTGCCATGGTTGTAGATATCAAGGAGCTGGTGCGGGAGCAGGGCAGCAACAATGTGATTGTCACCTCTGCTGACCGAGAGATGCTGAAACTCAGCTCACAAGAGAAACTGAGTGAGTGGGCATGATAGGGCAGGCCCTTGTGGGAAACACCAACTGTTCTGTCCTAAAATCACCCCAACTTCTTGGCGCTGTGTCTATACTTGTGGATAGGACTGGACTGTCAGAGTAGAGACCTGAGTCCCTGCTAACACTAGTCTTCTTTGCAGAACACCCATCTGACATTCTGTTTTCTTCTGACAGTTGGAGACCTTCCCCAGACGCCTCCAGGAGCCATCCCAGACCCCTGTCTCCCCAGCACAGACTCTTCAGAGCGTTCTCCCCTGGCTGGAGATGGAGCTCCTTGGGGTGGCAGCAGTGTGGCTGACACTCCCATGAGCCCCTTGCTGAAGGGAAGCCTCAGCCAGGAGCTGAGCAAAAGCTTCCTGACCCTAACCCGGCCTGACCGGGCCCTGGTGAGGACCAGCAGTCGACGGGAACAATGCTGGGGAGCCAGTGGCTACCAACCCCTAGACCGGCGGGGCTCTGGTGAGCCCACACCTCAAAAAGCTGGCTCCTCAGATTCCTGCTTCAGTGGCACTGACAGGGAGACCCTGAGCAGCTTCAAGAGTGAGAAGACCAACTCAACACACCTCGACAGCCCCCCTGGTGGGCAGGCTCCTGAGGGCAGCGACACCGATCCCCCTTCTGAGGCTGAGCTGCCTGCCTCACCAGATGCTGGGGTCCCATCGGATGACACATTACGTTCCTTCGACACAGTTATTGGAGCCGGGACACCACCGGGCCCTGCAGAGCCGCTTCTGGTTGTGCGGCCCAAGGACTTGGCCTTGCTGCGGCCTAGCAAACGGCGGCCGCCCGTGC
This sequence comes from Hydrochoerus hydrochaeris, assembly GCA_004027455.1. Taxonomy (NCBI): domain Eukaryota; kingdom Metazoa; phylum Chordata; class Mammalia; order Rodentia; family Hydrochaeridae; genus Hydrochoerus; species Hydrochoerus hydrochaeris. The sequence continues at coordinate 26,194 of PVLA01006279.1, forward strand.
GAAGACACTCTCCACCTGGTCATGCCCCTCGAAGGCCACTTCTGGAGGGTGCAGGCTTCTTTGAGGATGAGGACACCAGTGAGGGCAGTGAACTGAGCCCAGCCTCCAGTCTCCGGTCACAGCGCTGCTACAGTACTGACAGCTCCTCATCTACCTCCTGCTACTCCCCTGAGAGCTCTCGGGGTGCAGCAGGTGGGCCTCGGAAGCGACGAGCTCCTCATGGGGCTGAGGAGGGGACTGCTGTGCCCCCTAAACGGCCCTATGGGACCCAGCGGACACCCAGTACTGCCAGCGCCAAAACACATGCGCGTGTGCTGAGTATGGATGGGGCCGGGGGCGATGTCCTGAGGGCTCCCCTGGCTGGCTCCAAGGCTGAGCTGGAGGCCCAGGTGGGGGTGGAGCTGGCTGCCGCTGCTGGTGAGCCTGCTGCACTGCCTGCTGAGGCCCGCAGGGGACCTGCTGCCAACCAGCCTGGCTGGCGCGGGGAGCTACAGGAGGAAGGCGCTGTGGGAGGAGGTGAGCATGGGCTGCTGGGATGGAGTGGGTGAGGGGCACAGGAGTGTGGGACAGCTGGAGTGGACCCGGTCAGCATCAGCTTGGCCTCTGTCCCCAGCAGCAGATGGATGCAGACTCCGTGATCAAATCGCATTATATGCCAAGTGTCCTGGGTTGGGAGGACCCAGCCCCCTGTCCTTGGTCCTGGGGTTAACACTGGAGCCTCTGGTCCCTGAGAACTCTTGTCATCCTTATTCATCTTCCAGCCACAGTGGGGCAGGGCAGACCAATGTCTCCCTTAGCTCCAGAGGGGGAGACTGGGCCATGAGTGGCTAAGTGACCTGGCTGGGCTGTGAGCATTGTTGAACTGGTCATGACCTCTGGCTCCATGCTGTAGTACCTGTCCCCAACTCACCCTGCCAGCTCTTATTAGTACCCTGTCACTTACACTTGGGGGCTTCTCGCTGGCAGCAGCTGAGGAGACAGGCAAGCGAGAGAGCGCAAGCAATGTGAGGCGGACCCAGGCCATACGGAGACGCCACAACGCAGGCAGCAACCCCACCCCTCCAGCCTCTGTCATGGGCTCCCCGCCCAGGTAAGCATCCCCCCCCGGCTATAGGGCAGGGTTGGGGCAAGCTGGCTCCACCAGCTGCTGACCCAGGGCTACCCTTTCCCAGCAGCCTTCAGGAGGCCCAGCGGGGCCGGGCTGCCTCCCACTCGCGGGCACTGACGCTGCCCTCTGCCCTGCACTTCGCCTCTTCACTGCTGCTCACCCGGGCCGGTGCCAATGTGCATGAGGCCTGCACCTTTGACGACACCTCTGAGGGTGCTGTGCACTATTTCTACGACGAGAGCGGTGAGCCCCTTCCCAGCCAGCCCAGCACCACTGGATGTGTAGGTGTCCCATCGTCTTCACTCTGCTGATGAGGGAGCCAAGACACACCTGAAGTCACAGGCTGAGCCAGTGGTGGGACAGAGAGCCAGACCCAGGGCCTGCTGACCACAGGGGCCAGGCCTTGACCTGCATGCTCTTCTGTCCAGGTTCTGGTCCCCAAGGGCTGGGTTGCCACACCAGGCTTTTTCCTCAGTGGTCCTGGTGCCCACAGGAATGCATTCTTGGCATGCCTGTCCCTGACCTGCTGCCTTGTCTCTTTCACACCCATCTCAGGTGTGCGGCGCTCCTATACCTTTGGCCTGGCTGGAGGTGGCTATGAGAACCCTGTGGGACAGCAAGGGGAGCAGGCAGTCAATGGGGCATGGTGAGTGCTCAGGCCGAGCCTTCTGCACACAGGTCTAGTATGCTGCACTGCTAGGGAGCACCCTAAGCTGGGCATTCTTTCTCTTCCTCTGCTAGGCTAGGGCAGCTCCATCCTGGGAAGAAAAGAAGATGGGGAGCAGTAAAGGGCAGACTTGGGCGGTTGCCGAGGGAACCCTGGTTCTCTGATGCTTCCAGGAAGCCCAGGGCCTGCTTCCCTGGGAGGAGGGGAAGGGAGCACAGGCTGGGAGGGGGTACTTCTGCCCCCTGCTTCCTCGCCACAGTGTTTCTGTTGCCTTGGGCCCCCAGTCACAGCCTGGCCCTGGCCTCAGCCCCACCACATCCCAGGACTTGCCCATGACCTTGATCTTCATGACTGCTGTCCCAACAGGGACCGCCACTCACATTCCTCCAGCTTCCACTCTACTGATGTCCCCGAGGCCACAGGAGGCCTGAACCTGCTACAGCCAAGGCCTGTGGTTTTGCAGGGGATGCAGGTGCGCCGGGTGCCCCTGGAGATCCCAGAGGTGAGCAGCTGGAGGAGGGCTGTGTGGGAAGAAGGCCAGGTGGCAAGCATCTCACTGAGGCTGGCCTGTGAGGGACAGCCACCCTGAGGGAGGGCTCGGGACTGCGCTGTGCTGTGTCTGTCCTGACTTTAGAGAGCTGCCCGAAGGCGCACAGGCCTTGATGCTGTGTGGTTCAGGAAGGTGTGTCTGCTTACTCTGCAGCTGTGTCTGGACTTCTCCTTAATCTGGAAGGGCCCTGGTAGAACAGAGCCAACTACAGGTCTTTTCCTGTCCAGGTCTTCTTCCCTAAGGGTTGTGCTAGGGGCTGTGGCACAGGACTTTTTCTCATTTAATGGCTCAGTTAACAGGTACAAACAGTGTTTGTGACAGTACCTCCAGAAGTAGGGGTTCAGTTTGTTATCAGTACCATGTTTTTCCCCATACCAGGAGTTTTCTTTAGTGTTTTCTTTCTATTAATGCTTCTTGTCTCAGCATAGTTATTGGTAATGTTGTCTTGTTGTTGTTGTTGTTGTTGTTGTTGTTGTTTTGTTGTTGAAAAAGCGTCTTGCTCTGTAGTTCAGGCTGAACTTGAACTATGTAGCCCAGGCTGGCCTTGAACCCACTGCATTTCTCTTGGCTCAATCTCCTGAGTGCTCGGATCACAGGTATAGGCCACCATGCCCAACTGGGTAGTGTCTTCTTTTATTCCTAAAAGACCTCAGTTTGGACTGTAGGCTGCATAGGTAGTCTAGGAACAGCACAAGTACTAAGAATGCATAAAAGCACTACAGCTCTTGTCTATAGTCCCAGCTGCATGAGTGCCTGAGGCAAGAGGATCACTTGGGGTGAGGAGTTCAAGGCTGGTCTGGGCAACATAGCAAGACTCTGGCACAAACAATCAGATGATCTCAGAGTTTAAATAATAATTCTCTAAGGGGCCCGGAGCATAAGCACCTGCCTGGCAAGCACAAGGTTGCAAGCTCAAACTCCAGTACCAACAAAAAGAATAAAAGAATAATTCTCTAAATGCTAGGCATGGTAGTGTGTGTATCAGTAATCCCAGCACTCTGGAAGACTGAAGCAAGAGGATCCCAAGTTTAAGCCCAGTCTGGGCAACTTAGCAACTTAAGTGAGACCACATAAAAACTATATCTCAGTGCTTGGTTTGACAGCATGTATACTAAAAAAATGTAGTTCAAGGCTGGGGATTTAGCTCAATGACATAAGTACCTGCCTGGCAAGCATGAGGTTGTGAGTTTGATCCTCAGGTACCAAAAAAAAAAAAGTTCTTCAGTGTGAGGGCCCTGGGTTTGATTCCTACTACTATCACAAAAAAAAAAAAAAAAAACCCAACTCCTAAAAGGAACATCCCCACTCACCCAACACCTGCAGGTAGACTGCAGATGGCACTGGAGGCCTCCACGTACCTTTCCTGATCACTTACGCTTTGTAGCCATCACTGGGATCAGCATCATCCTCACTCTCCAACTGACAGCTACCTCCAGAGGCAGGGGTTGTGCAGCCAAGCCTCTCCTCTCCTGTCCACAGGGCTAGGCCCATAGCTGTCCCCCATGAATGTTCTTTTAGGGGAGATGAGGAGAATGGAAGTGGGGATTGAACTCAAACCCAGGGACTTTGTATTGAGCTATATCCCCAACCTCCTCTCTTAAAATTACTTTTTATTTTGAGACAGGGTCTCAATAAGTTTCTAAATTACCCAGGCTAGGCTAAAACTTGTCATCTTCCTGCCTCAGCCTCCCAGAGTGCTGAGATTCTGGGTACACACCACTGCACCCAGCACTGGGAATATTTGTTAAACGTAGTATGCGGCAAGCCTAAAGAGCCAGCACAGTTCCCATAGGGCCTCAGTGCCAGCCTTGGTGTGCAAGCCTGTCTTCAGGACTGGGAACTCTGTGGTCCTGGGTGGGATGGTCACAGTGACAGTGGTGACTTCATCTGGGAGGAGGAGGTAGTATTTGTGCCAGATTATAAAGGACAGGGTAGATTTCACTGAACCTAAGGCAAGGTAGGAGATGGATCCGGTTGCAGAAGATAGACGTGGTAGTAAACCATGTCATGGAGCCCAGAGTGAGGAGCAGGCCCTGGCGATGAGGCCAGAACAGGCTGTGGGACCACTAGATGGTAGGGACTTTCCGTGCTGAGGGAAATGGTCAACCAAGCCAGTGTGCTGGGGCTGGGGATGGCAGTTGATCACGGGGGTGGTGGGGCTGATAGCCGCGGCTGTGGGGACTGCAGTTTGACCTGCTGGACCAGGACTCCCTGCACGAATCCCAGGAGCAGACCCTGATGGAGGAGGCACTGCCCCGTGCACAACACAGCTACAAATACTGGCTTCTTCCTGGCCGCTGGACCTCTGTGCGCTATGAACGTCTTGCCCTGCTGGCCCTGCTGGACCGGTTAGTGCCCCCTGCCCTGGCTCCTGTCCCTAGAGAGTCTTGGAACCTCAGCCTTCTGGACTCTCTGGACCTGTGGAGACAGTAAGGTGTCAGAGAACCTGACCATGCCTTGATGGCAGTGGCATTTCTTTAGGCTCCTCTGGGGTGCAAGGGGTGGCCAAGTCCCAGAGTACTATAATAGCCTCGACTCACTGAAAGCCCTGCTCAAGACAAACACTTCCTCCTCAGCTTATTGTTTGTTATTTGCTTCTGTGTTTGGTTTGACTTTAAAATTGAGTGTTATGATCTGGAAAAGTACATGAACTATTTTCCTCAACTTTCCCATTTCTTAGAGGGAAATCGAGACCCAGAAAGTCAGGTAGAAAAGTCAAGTGATGTTCATCGTCTAGTGTAGAGAACAGATCCTAAACTCACATCCAGGCTTCCTGTCCACCAGTCTTTTTCCTGGCACATGGCTGTGTGCCAGTTGGGTTCCACCTGTGTCTGTTTTGTGGCATCCCTCGTGTGCTCTATTGATTGTGCCCATGTTTCTCCATGAGCTGGAGATGGGCAGTTCATACAAGTGACAGTATCTCAAGCTGCAGCACCCATAGGGGCCAGGGATTGGGGTGCAGGGTAGGAACCCTGGAGCCTCCTGGAGCAGGTACAGCCTTACCCTTCCCTTCGAGGTCGTAGGTTTGACTCTTCAGAAGCCAAAAGGCTGGTGTGAGAAGAGGCCGGGAGGTGGTGCTTTAGGACAGAACCCTGTCTCCTACACTTCCCACCAGGAGGTGAGGCAGGAGGGCCCTGTCCTGACATACCTGTCTCCACAGAACGCGAGGAGTGATGGAGAACATCTTTGGAGTTGGCCTGAGCAGCCTGGTTGCTTTCCTGGGCTACCTGCTACTGCTCAAGGGCTTTTTCACTGACATCTGGGTTTTCCAGTTCTGCCTGGTCATTGCCTCCTGCCAGTACTCCCTTCTCAAGGTCAGGCCTTGCTCCCGGTCACCTTCCGAAGCCCACCTTTCCCCAGACCTTCCTCTTCCCACTACTCCAGGGGGAGGGGGAGCTGGGAAGCAGATGAGGTACTTAAGGTACCATGTGACAGGTGAGAGCTCCAAGGCCCACACGGTTCAGGGTCCTTCCCCAGCCATTACTCATCATAGCTGGGGCTGGGGTGGAGCAGGTCCCAGGGCCTCCTGCACCCATGGGCTCTGGCTCTTGTTGCCAGCATAGCTTTTTCTCTTCCAGAGTGTGCAGCCTGATGCAGCATCTCCCATGCATGTGAGTACCCAGGAGGCCCCGTGGACCCTGAGAACAGGTGGGAGGAGATCTCAGCAAGGAAGGGCAGGGCTCCCTCACCCCCCAACAATTGTTCGCACCCTGCCCAGCTCTCTAGCTTGGAGCCAGGGCCAGGCCTGGGCTGTGTGGTGTTAGGCACATACCTGTACCTGTGAGGTAGGCAGCAGGGAAAGCCAAGCTCCTCACAGGCTGACTCCACAGGGCCACAACTGGGTGATTGCATACAGCCGGCCTGTGTACTTCTGCATCTGTTGTCTGCTCATCTGGCTGCTGGATGCCCTGGGCTCGGCTCAGCCCTTCCCACCTGTGTCCCTCTACGGCCTCACACTCTTCTCTGCCTCTTTTTTCTTCTGTGCCCGAGATGTGGCCACTGGTGAGACTGGGCAGGGTGGGGATGGCCCGTGGGTGGCCGAGGCAGGGCCAGTGGCTGACTGGGCCTTTGTTTCTCCTCCTGGCCAGTGTTCACCTTGTGCTTTCCATTTGTCTTCCTGCTGGGCCTCCTGCCCCAGGTCAACACCTGCCTCATGTATCTGCTGGAGCAAATAGATATGCATGGCTTTGGGGGCACAGGTACGATGCCTCCTGGTAACCCAGGGGTGAGGAGAGCACAGGGCCCAGTAGGGCCCATGGATTGGGTCTGTGTCCCCAGCCCTTGTGGAACCTTCTCCTGCATCTAAATCATGGACAGAGGAACCTGTGTTCGCCTCTCCCCTTCCCTGGCAAAGTTAGAAATGCTGAGGTCCTCAGGGCAGGGGTAGCAAAGCACAGTGGGGAGCAGGGTCCCAGGAATTCATCTTCTGGAAGATGGGGGGCAGGAGTGAGGGATGCCAGCAGGTGAGAGCTGGCCTTTACCTACTCCTCTCTGCCACACAGCTGCCACCAGCCCACTTACTGCAGTCTTCAGTCTCACTCGCAGCCTACTGGCTGCTGCCCTGCTCTACGGCTTCTGCTTTGGCGCCATCAAGGTAGAGATGTGGCCTGCAGGGTGGGGGCATGCGGAGGCCTGGGACAGGGCTGTGAATTGGGCTCAGCAGTGGCTTCTTACATGGGGACACCCCTGCCCTTACACATACTCTCACTTCCTCTGACCAGCGTGTGTTGTCCCCCCCAGACTCCTTGGCCGGAACAGCACGTCCCTGTCCTCTTCTCCGTCTTCTGTGGTCTCCTGGTGGCACTGTCCTACCACCTGAGCCGACAGAGCAGCGATCCCACTGTGCTCTGGTAGGTGCTGTATGTTCCTGTCTGTTTGCTCACTCATGTGTGTCTTTGTGTTCGCACAACAGGGGCTCAGGGGTCTGTGGGTCAGTGCATGTGGCTATGACAGATGGATCCTGGCCTGCTGTGGTCTTGGGGGCCAGGCAAAGCGGGGGTGCCTCCTCAGGCCTGGCCCCCAACTCTCCCTTCTCCAGGTCTCTGGTCCGGAGCAAGTTCTTCCCTGAGCTGGAGGAGCGGAGCCTGGAGACAGCCCGTGCTGAGCCCCCAGACCCACTGCCAGAGAAGATGCGCCAGTCGGTGGTGAGCAGGCATGAGTGTGGGCTCTAATGAGGAGGTGGTGGCAGGTCCAGGGGCAGGAGGGGCATGTGGCCCCAGGGCAACAGGAAGTGAGCTGTCTCTCTGGCCTTGCAGCGTGAGGTCCTCCATTCCGACCTGGTGATGTGTGTGGTGATCGCTGTGCTCACTTTCGCCATCAGTGCCAGCACTGTCTTCATTGCCCTGAAGGTTTGTGTGGCACAGGGCACCGTCCTCTCGGTCTCCGCGGGAGCCTACTGGACCCAAGGGCCCACAGTGGCTCCCACTCAATTTGGTGAACTGAGCACCTGGCCTCTCCCCTCTCACAGTCGGTGCTGGGTTTTGTGCTGTATGCACTGGCCGGAGCTGTGGGCTTCTTCACACATTACCTGCTGCCGCAGCTCCGCAAGCAGCTACCCTGGTTCTGCCTCTCTCAGCCTGTGCTGAAGCCGCTGGAGTACAGCCAGTATGAAGTGCGGGGTGAGTGGGCTGGGGCTGCCAACCTAGGCATCTGTGGGCAAGAGCTGAGGTCTTCTGTCCTAAGGTCCCAGCAGGGGGCAGCCTCTGCCCACACTGTCCTCTGTGCTGGCTTTGGCCCAGTACCCATTTCCTGCTCCATATGTACCCACTTTCTCAATCCCTAGTTTATTTCCTGTGTATGCCACCTTTGTTCTACCCTTTTTCTGATACCTGAGGAGTTGAAAGTAGAATTCCAGGGGCCAAAGGAGTCAGAATTGCAAACTAGTCACCAGTGGCTTTTTAAAAGTGTCTCTGTTTGTTTCTTTTGAGACAGGGTCTCAATATGTAGTTCAGGCTGGCCTTGAACTCATTATGTAGCCCAGGCTGGCCTTGAACTCGAGGTCTTCCTACTGTCTCAGCCTCCCAAGTGCTGGGATTATAGACCTGTGCCACCACACCCAGTTAAAAGTTTTTTTTTGAGACAGAGTCTTGCTGTGTAGTTCAGCCTAGGTTCAAACTCTCTGTAGTTCTCCTGCCTCAGCCCCCTGAGTGCTGGGATTACAGGTATGTTCCACCACATCCTGCTGTGGCTTGGCTTCTAGCAGTTTGAGCCAAGGAGTCTTGCACCTGAGAAGGCCCTGTGGATTAGGATCCACCCCACTGTTGGTCTCCCCAGCCTTCTGTAGGGACCTCTACCTATTCTCAGTGGACATCTGAGTTTCTTATCAGCCTTATTTCCACAGGCTATAAAATAAGGTAGATCACCTGCCCTAAGCCTGTATTTTTGCTGCTGAAGATCATTCCCTGCCAGAGTCTCTACAGACCCAGGCCAGCGCAGTACTTTCTTGTTACTCCCCAAGGTTCTTTTTTTTTTGTGCCAGGGACCGAACTCATGGCACTTACACTGCTGAGCTAAATCCCCCCCCCCCCCCCCCCGAGGTTCTTGCTGTATCTACAGTGCCCAGTGTTTCAGGCTACAATGAAGTTAGGGCACCTACAGGCCAACGGGTGACCTTATCGCAGGTGCTGCCCAAGTGATGTGGTTCGAGAAGCTGTACGCTGGCCTTCAGTGTGTCGAGAAGTACCTCATCTACCCTGCTGTGGTGCTCAACGCTCTCACAGTGGACGCCCACACTGTCGTCAGTCACCCGGACAAGTTCTGCCTCTAGTGAGGACCACCTTGCTCCCCAGACCTGTTTGCATTCCCATTTGATTCCTGTTGGGGAAATTGAGACCCATAGAGGAAACGGCTGGTGTCTAAGGTGCCCTGCAAAGCTCCAGCATTACCCACTGAAGCAGATGTTCCCCCGGTACTGCCTTTAAATGGGCAGTACAGCAGACAGCCGAGGCCCAGGGTGGGCGAGGGTTGGACCCCTTTTCCTATAGCCCCTGAGCCCCTGTCGGGCACTGGATGCCTACCCCCACCCACAGCTGCCGGGCACTGCTGATGACCGTGGCTGGGCTGAAGCTGCTGCGCTCGGCTTTCTGCTGCCCACCCCAGCAGTACCTGACCTTGGCTTTCACCGTCCTACTCTTCCACTTCGACTACCCGCGCTTCTCCCAGGGCTTCCTGCTCGACTACTTCATCATGTCCCTGCTCTGCAGCAAGGTGAGCCCTTGGCTGGGGCCCAGCATTTCCCTGCCTGAGTGGGAGAAAGACCCTGCTGTGGGCCTTTGCAGGGGTGACTGCAGAAGAAGATCACCTCTGCCCTACGCTTGTAGACAGGAAGCTGAGGCTTTAACAGGTGAATTCACCAGTGCTCAGATCCTTCAGAGAACTGGTAGTCAGCCAGCAAGTCTGGCCTGTCCCATAGCCAGTTTCCTCAGAAGCAGTTGGTGTAGTTTGGATCTGGCCTTGTCCTCTGCATGAGAGCCACTCTCCTAGTGTTGCCTCCCTGCCAGCCATGGCCTGGATCAGAGCTGAGTTTCAAAAGCCTTAGGTTCTAAGCATGCAGGCGCTCCACCAGGCTGTGGGATTCCCCCTCAGGGCTGGGGACAGGTCACTTTGCACAAAGAACCATCCACAGTACTGTACTGGAAGCCTGGTGCAGTGGCTGGGACCCTGTGTAGGCCTCAGCTCCTTTCTGACTCGTGAGTATTTGAATCTTGTTTGGGGCCTGGCCTAGGTTGGTGGCCTCAGACCACATGCCACTCAGTACCAGTCCAGGGCTGTGACAGTAGCATAAGCTGAGCAAGTCACCACCATCTCTTCCTTCTTTCAGCCTCAAACATCTGTGAAATGCAGACCACAGTAGAAAGCGCTGGGGTTGTCACGTGAATTCAGTGGCTGATCCCACCTTGTGCTCAGTTAGGAGTTGCTCATGATGTCAGGTGCCTCAAGCCAAGTCCAGAGAGAAAGGTCTGGGAGTGACGTAGAGCTGCCAGTGGGCAGCCCCGAGGCCCTGGATGAGAACTGCCGCTGGGTTCATGGTGGGTCCTACCTCCATGAGTAACCCAGTGTTTTTTATCTGCCCCCGGCTCCTCTGCCAGCTGTGGGACCTGCTGTACAAGCTGCGCTTTGTGCTGACCTACATCGCACCCTGGCAGATCACCTGGGGCTCTGCCTTCCATGCCTTCGCCCAGCCTTTCGCCGTGCCCCGTATCTGCCACCTGCTGTTCGGGTGGGAGGGTTGCAGCCTGGGGCTGCAGGGGCAGGAGAAGGGAGGCCGGGAGGCCCCATGTGCCTGCCACCACCTCCTTGACTCGTGCCCAGATTCAGCCATGCTGTTTGTCCAGGCCCTGCTCTCAGGGCTCTTTTCAACACCACTCAACCCCCTGCTGGGCAGTGCTGTCTTTATCATGTCCTACGCAAGGCCCCTCAAGTTCTGGGAACGTGACTACAAGTGAGTGTCACAGGAGGGCAGCAGGTGCCCAGGAGAAAGGAAGGAAGGGCTTGGTGCTCAGGCTGCACAGTGCCCAGCAGCAGGCATGAGGGTGTGGGCACCAGGGGGCACTTGAGGTGCTGGATCAATGAGAGTGGAACCAGCCATCCGATCTGGGTGGGAGGGTGTGAGTAGTGTGATTGTGGGTGAGTTCCTTGAGCCTCAGTCTTCTCCGCTCTGACAGTCTCAATGGGGCCCTCAAGGGTGGCAGCCACTCATAGCTTAGAGATGGGAGCTCAGAGGGGACCCATGGTGCCTAGATAGGGGGACATGCTGGTGGGCAGGAGGAAGCTGTCCTCAGTGAGCTTCACCCCCGCTGATTCTCTCTTTGCAGCACTAGACGTGTGGATCATTCTAACACCCGCCTGGTGACACAACTGGACCGGAACCCTGGTGTGTACCCAGCCATCCAGGGGATTCAGAGCAGGGCCCTCCCTGGAAAGAGCCTTCCTTCCTGTCACTTTGCCCCTTTATTTTTCTGCTCTGGGTTCCAGGAGCTGACGACAACAACCTCAACTCCATTTTCTATGAGCACTTGACACGCTCACTGCAGCACACGCTGTGTGGGGACCTGGTGCTGGGCCGCTGGGGCAACTATGGCCCTGGTGACTGTTTCGTCCTGGCCTCTGACTACCTCAATGCGCTGGTGCACCTTATCGAGGTCGGCAATGGCCTTGTCACTTTCCAGCTGCGTGGCCTTGAGTTCCGGGGTGAGTCAGGGCTGGGGGCAGGTACAGTGTTTGATAGTGTGTAGGTCTCTGTCCTGGTTTGGCAAGGCCCCACTGGCTGGGTAGCCTCAGCCAAGGTGCTTCTCCTCTCCAGCCTGGCATTTCCCAGTGGGGTTATCGTGGATGGCATCAGCTCATAGTTATGAGGAGTTGGGTCTCTTCTGGTCAGGCCTTGTTTCTGCCTTGACTTTGGGTCCACAATGACTGACCAGACCTCTGCGATGCAAGCTGGCAGGATCTCTGGCTCCTGCCAGCTCACTCAGCTGTCTGTTGTCTCAGGCAGGGCTCAGTCAGCACCATGCACAGTCCCAGTCAATGAGCCAGCTCCTTGCCCTTGATGTCTGTGTTGGATGCCAGCTTCAAAGAAGGCCCCAAAGATGCAGGGGAATGGCAGATATGGTGGTGCACGCCTGTAATTCCAGCACTTGGGAGGCTGAGGTGGGAAGATCACCATGAGTTTGAGGCCAGCCTGTGCTACAGAGTTAAGGCTAGCCTGAATCACACAGTGAGAACCTTATCTCAAAAAATAAAAACAGTTCCAAGAACAAGTCATGAGAGCCACCACCTTGAGCAAGTTGCTTCTCCTCTGAGTTTCTTTGCCTCTGTGAATGAGGGACCCAACCTCTGACTTCCCCACTTCTCCCTGCCTGGCTGCTGGGAGTCAGGAGGGGAGAGAGGATCACTTGTTACTCCTCTGTGCAGTAGCCTTCACTCCTGCAGTGCAGGGGAGTCACAGCATGTCATGCGGGCACTTGGTGGGGGGAGGCAGGCAGGGCTTGTCTCAGTGGCTGCTGACCGGGCCCCCTCCCTGGCAGGTACGTACTGCCAGCAGCGTGAGGTGGAGGCCATCACTGAAGGTGTGGAGGAGGATGAGGGATGCTGCTGCTGTGAACCCGGCCACCTGCCACGAGTGCTGTCCTTCAATGCTGCCTTTGGGCAGCGCTGGCTGGCCTGGGAGGTGACAGCCAGTAAGTACGTACTGGAGGGTTACAGCATCAGTGACAACAATGCTGCCTCCATGCTGCAGGTCTTTGACCTCCGAAAGATCCTCATCACCTACTATGTCAAGGTACAGTGGCTGGGGCACCCGGCTGGGCAGCAGGGTCCCTACTGGGGAATACCTAACTGAGCCAGAGTGGCCCTGCGTGCTGTGTGCTGGGTGTAGGGAGCCTGTTCTGACTAAAGGAGGCCTCTGGGTTCAAGCTTCCTCAATAGTGCTGCTTCCCAACAGGAGGCCCTGCAGGCCCCTGTCTCTGCTGTGACAGTGTCTAGGCAGGGAGCTTCCTACTGTCCCCCCCAGAAGGCCAGCCTTGGGCTGTGGGTGTGTGGCCAGGTGGGCAGCACATGCATGGATCTCATCGCCAGGGTACTGGGTTGGCAGGGGTCACTGCTGAGGTCCGTCCTTGAGATCACCAGCCCTGGAGCCCACCTGGTTGCAGCGATGATCCTAGTGGTGCTCAAGAGGCCACCAAGTGGTGCTGCTTTCAGAAGGGTGGGCTCTAGGGGTTCTCCTTTGCAATGTCTCAGTTTACCTCTTGAGGAAGCAGTAGAACTGCAGTCCTGTGAGTGACGTGACTTTGTGGTCAGTTAAGGATGCTGGGAATTGAGTGGGTTAGTGGCCACTACCTGGGCCTGGAGGGTGACCTTTTAGGGCCCAGGTGATACTACACACCTGAAGTTAACCTTTGGTGCAGGCCTTGCATTCCAGCTGTCTTTTTGCCCCCACCATGAGTATCTCATCTGTCACACACTAGAGATTTTGTGTCATCCCTTCTGTCCTTCCACTCATTGGGGAAGAGTTTTGAGGCTCCCTGCCAGTTTCCTTGACAAGGAGGTCACAGTCCAGACAGGAACAGTCCCAGATCCAGGGGCCAAAGTTTTATCCTTCTTCCTGTCCCATCTCAAGAGTGGTGTCCTTGTCCGGGTTTCTGTGTTGCCTCCTACAAAACCCACCCAAAACACTATGTGGCCTCCTGCTCGTGGTGGCCTGTCTGGGCTAGCAGGCTGGGGTGCTCCCAGTCCTTCAAAGCGAGGCTGACTTACCACAGCCCAGAGGCTGGGCAGAGGTGCCTGGAAGCCCACAGAAGCTGTGTCAGATGTGAGGACCCCAATGTGGTGCACATCTCTAATCACAAAGAGGCTGAGGCAGGAGGATTGTGAGTTCAAGGTTAACCTCAGTTATACAGGGGTTTCAAGCCTGGCCTAGACTATATCCTGAGACCCTGTCTCAAAAAAAAAAAAAAAAAATTGCGGAGTACAGGGTGAAACCTAGAAGGGCTGGGGTGGCTGGGACCTGGAAGGCTGCTGCACAGGGAGTCCCTGGGGTGTGTCGGAGGGTGGGGCAGTGCTAGCATTAGCCTCTCCAACCTTTATTTTCCTCTTTTTCTTGTAACTTTGGGGTAAACCTGGGATCTTTGTACTGAGCTGCATTTCCAGCCCTTTTTAAGAAAAATGTGTTGAGACACATTTTTTGGGATCTCTCTAAGTCACTAAACTGCCCAAGTTGGGCTGGAACTTACACCTCTGTGTAGCCAGTTTTCCACTTGCTGCATCCTTCCTCCTCCCCGATGCAAACTTTCCCATCCTGTACCCAGTCTGAGCCTGTCTGCCCATCTCAGGGTAGCATGAGGATCGTCCAAAACCTCCCTGGCTGCCAGCCTCACTCTGTAGTTTATCCCAGCTGTGCTGGTTGTCCCCCTTCCAAAAACTCCTCTCCATTTGCCCAAATCCTGCTTAGAGGTCAACAGGATCTCTTAACAAGGGGTGCAGGAGCCCACTACTTTGGGTACAAGGTGTTATGCCACTAGCTTTGTTCAGACTGTGACTTTTGACTGCTTAAGAGGAATGTAGGGCCCCTGATCTGTAATAAGCTGCCCCTCTGCCTCAGCCTGACTGCCTAGGCCCTGCGATCTGGATCCCACTGCCAGGATGCCCTGCTGTGCAATGTCAGGCAAGGCTGTCATCTGTTTCCCTTACAACTGGGGCGGATTCCCAGGCCATCAGGAGGAAATAGGCAGATGCTACCTGCAAGCCCCTGACAGCTGGAGGTTCAGGACCCTCCAGGGCTCCTCTAAAAGGAGGGGGGGCTTCCTGTCGGCTCTCACTCCTCCTCTGTCCTAGGAGAGGAGAGTTCGCCTGCCCATGTGGCCTTGGGAGCTGAGCTGGGCTGCAGGAGGTGGCTCATAGGTCTGCTTAGGTTAGAACACTACTGCCTTCTGCCCCCATGCCAAGGGTCGGGGCAGGCTGGCTCCCCTGTACCTGACACCGGCCCCTCCTCTCCCAGAGCATCATCTACTACGTGAGCCGCTCTCCCAAGCTGGAGGCCTGGCTGAACCACGAAGGCATTGCGGCCGCTCTGCGCCCTGTGCGGGCTCCCGGCTATGCGGACTCAGACCCTACCTTCTCCCTGAGCGTGGATGAGGATTATGACCTTCGCCTCTCAGGCCTCTCGCTACCTTCCTTCTGTGCAGTGCACCTTGAGTGGATCCAGTACTGTGCCTCTCGGCGCAGCCAGGTTGGGCCACCACTGCCTTGGGGCCTCCCTACCAGGGTTCCAGGGACCTGTGCTTATTTTCTTCTCCCCTTCCCCTTATCCTGAGACTTTCATGGCCTGGCCCTTGGTCCCACCCCAGGTTCCCAGTCCCAGGTCTGAACTGGGCTCTGGGGATGGGGGTCCTTGTGCCACAGCCCGTGGACCAGGATTGGAACTCACCGCTGGTCACGCTATGTTTTGGCCTGTGTGTGCTGGGCCGCCGGGCCCTAGGGACAGCTTCACACAGCATGTCTGCCAGGTGAGTGCCCGTGTCCTGCTTGGGATGTGCTCCCCACTCCCCCACCATCTCCCCTACCACGAAGAACTCTGTGTGTCAGGAAATGCACTTGGTTTTTCTGGTGATGTGACCTGTCCCTATGCCCAAAACCTTTCCCAGTCCTGTCCCTCACTGTGAGGGACCTGGACCCTTTGGCATGATAAAGAGACTGAGGCCAGCATAGGGAAGGGTCCTGAGACCTGAGACCCCTGGCTCCTTGTTCTTGCTCACCACCCTGTGCCTCCTCCTGCCCAGCCTGGAGCCCTTCCTCTACGGCCTGCACGCCCTGTTCAAGGGGGACTTCCGCATTACATCCCCTCGTGACGAGTGGGTCTTTGCCGACATGGACCTGCTGCACCACGTAGTGGCCCCTGGGGTTCGCATGGCCCTCAAGCTTCACCAGGTGGGGAGTGGTGTGCACAGGTGGGCATGGAGCCTTTTCCTGGGGTGGGGACCCCTAACCCCCGTCTTTCTCCATCCTCCCCGCCCAGGACCACTTCACGTCTCCAGATGAATATGAGGAACCAGCAGCCCTGTACGATGCTATTGCAACCAACGAGGAGCGGCTCGTCATCTCACATGAGGGCGACCCTGCCTGGCGGAGCGCCATCCTCAGCAACACACCCTCACTGCTGGCACTGCGCCACGTCATGGACGATGCCTCTGACGAGTACAAGGTCATCATGCTCAACCGGCGCCACCTCAGCTTCCGTGTCATCAAGGTGGAGAAGTTCCTGTCCTGCCCTCCAGCCCACTGCGTCTCCCTGTGGCCCTGGCCCCTGACCTCAGTGCCACCCCTGCAGGTGAATCGAGAGTGCGTGCGCGGGCTGTGGGCAGGGCAGCAGCAGGAGCTTGTGTTCCTCCGCAACCGCAATCCCGAGCGTGGCAGCATCCAGAACGCCAAGCAGGCGCTCCGCAACATGATCAACTCCTCCTGCGACCAGCCTCTGGGCTACCCCATCTACGTGTCACCACTCACCACCTCACTGGCCGGCAGCCACCCCCAGCTGCGGGCACTGTGGGGCGGCCCTGTCAGCCTGGGGACCATCGCCCGCTGGCTCCTGCGCAGCTGGGAGAGGTGAGTCCTGGCTGCCACTCTAGCCGGGAGGCCACATCAGGTGTCCTGGACTCCCAGAGTGGGCCACAGGGGTGTAAAAGAGGAAACTGGCCTCAAACCCTGCGAGATGAGTCCCTCCCCAGAGCTGACTGCCCCTAGAGGTATCACCTCTGTCCTGGAGCTGACAGTGGCCTTTAGTCTTAAGCACAGTTGATGGCAAAATGTCTTAGAGATGAGGACCCTGGATCTCAGAGGTGCTGAGTAACTTGTCCTGGGGACCTGTGACCGTTAGGCCCACGTCCTCAGCCTTGTCTCCCCACCTGCACCCCTTCTCCACCTCCTCACCCCAGGCTTCATAAGGGCTGTGGCGCTGGCTGCAATAGTGGCGGGAATGTGGATGACTCGGACTACAGTGGGGGCGGTGGCCTGAGCTCCCTCAGCAATAATCCCCCCTTGGCACATCCCACGCCTGAAAACACAGCAGGTAAGCTGACAAGACAGAGCAGACTTAGTAGGGACAACAGCCCGGCTGAGGTCTCTGCTGTCTTATCTGTCTTCTACAGGCAGCAGCGACCAGCCTCTCCCACCAGGCCCTGGCTGGGGGCCACGACCCTCCCTGAGCAGCTCTGGTGATGGACGGCCCCCTCCTCTGCTGCAGTGGCCTCCCCCTCGGCTCCCAGGACCACCCCCTGCCTCACCTGCTCCCACTGAGGGCCCTAGGCCCTCCCGGACCCTGGGCCCTGGTCTTCTCAGTTCTGAGGGGCCCAGTGGAAAGTGGAGTCTGGGGGGTCGAAAGGGGCTGGGAGGATCTGATGGAGAGCCAGCCTCAGGGAGTCCCAAAGGAGGCACCCCTAAATCTCAGGTAAGGCACCTATGGGAAGGTCGGGTCCCAGGCAGCTCAGGGCTGCTTGCCTGCAAACCTATCTGTCCTCCTCAGGCGCCTCTAGATCTCAGCCTCAGCCCTGATGTCAGCTCCGAGGCCTCACCCCCCAGAACAGCCCAAGACATTCCTTGCTTGGACAGCAGTGCTGCCGAGAGTAGCACACCAACCAGGGTTCCTGGTGACTGGCCTGTCCCTGTGGAGGAACGAGAGAGCCCAGCTGCCCAGCCCTTGTTGGAGCACCAGTACTGAGCGGCCCAGTGCCCACTGGATTCCACCTTAGGATCAGTAACTCAGACCCCTTCAGTTGCCTCTCACCCTCTGTTGGACCGTGGATCTGAGTGGCTTTGGCTTCCTTATGTGAACCCTGACTTCTGGCTGCCTCAGCCAGAGTACCGGAACTGAATGACCCAGACTTCTGATCTTGACCCCTGATCTCTCACCCCTGATACATGGCCTGGGTGCCCCAAAGTGAGGCAGGTAGCCTCCCAGCCAGGCCCTAAGAGCCAAACCCATGGGCTGGTCCCGCTTTGAGCCTGTGGCCAGAACTGACTCAGCCCCTGGGTCTGCACTGCCTGCAGAGCTGGTCCCCAGGCCTGGACCTGGGGCATGAAATGTGGTGAGGGTTGTTTCTTCTCTTTTTTTCCTTTTTTTTTTTTTTTGTGCTTCAAAGACACCAGAATTAATAACACTATTTTTGATTTTGGTCGGCAGTTGCTTCTTTTGTCTGGGAGTGAGTGACAGGATAGTGGAGATGGCCGAGCCAGCATGGGTGAGCGTGGGGTTGTGATGGGGTTGAAGGATGTGGGGCAGAGGTCAGATCAAGGGCAGGCCCCTTCCCTACAGGCCTGTCCCCTTGTCAGGAGTGGGTGTGAGGGTTGGAGCACTGTTTCCCACTCCTACATATATAGTTCAGAACCTTTTAGGACTCGCCATGGTACCAACAGCCCACGGTGGCATGAGTGCCATAGGTTCACCAACACTAGTTCAGAATTTCCAGCCCTAGAGATACCTGCATTTATCAGCTTTGGTCTTGGTCTCAGCCTTTCTCTGAACCTCAAACACTCCAAGCCTTAAAGAGGCAATGACACCTGTGTGGGGTGTTCTAGGAATGAATGAGATTTGTGCCCCATGTTAGGTCTCATTGCTGGTTTCAGTTGCACAAGCCTTTAGCCCCAGCACTGGAAGACTGAGGCAGGAGGTTCTTAAGTTGGAGCCCAGTCTGGCCAACTCAGCGACTTACCAAGACCCTATCTGTACCTCACTGTGAGGGCCCTGGGTTTAATTTCCAGTTTAAAACAAAAAGTGTAGCGCTCTCTCCCAGGGCCCAGTGCTTAACAAGGGCTCAGTGACAGTCCCGGGTGCTGGGTACCTGGTGTGCGCCAGCAGGAGCCGGACACTAGGTGGCCTCCGGTAGTGCCCCTGGTTTGTCTGGAAGGCAGGGACGCGTGTTCCCATTAATCAGCGCGGACGTGGGCTGAGTCAGAAGAGCGGCTGAAGCCAGGACAGCGAGTCTGGGCTGGGCTTGTGCTCCAGCTGCTGTGGGGCTGACCCCCGCCAGCCAGCCAGCCAGCCCCAGCCCCGGGTTCCCGCCTGCGCGCTTCCCGCCGCTGCCGCAGCGGCTCCCGGGCGGCCCCGCCCCCCGGCCCTGCCGGCCCCGCCCCCTGCCAGCCCCGCCTCAGGCGGCTCCGACACGCAGTGGTGGCTGGAAAGCAGGCAGCGAGCAGGACCCGGACCGGCGGGCGCGAGAGGCAGCGGCGGCCGGGCGGGAGCCCCGGAGGTATTGGCGGGAGCGGGGTATGGGAAGCACGGAGTGGGGCAAACAGGGAACAAGGGGGCCTGGCCGTGGGCGGTGGCTGGGTGGGTGGGGGCACGAACTTCTTGGCTCCTTGTTGCACATTCGTCTTCCTCCGGCTGCAGCTCAGCCGGGAGTCAGCATGACCAGTTCTCTGCCTCCGGGAGTGGTGGCGATGCCTGCGACTCCCTCTGCATGACGGCCTCCCCGGCCTGCGAGCCAGTGAATGGACTCGAAGGGGCTCCCACTTTCTCGCAGCAGCTTGGGCAAGTACCCGGGCTGCCCAGTGCACAGGCTCCCCCTATTCCGGGTTCCTCTTCACTGGCCGCCTCCTCCCCAGCCTTTGCACACCGTCCCCCAGTCTCAGGCCTGAACTGGGAGGAAACATCTGTCGCGCCCCCTGGCAGCAGAAATGGGGTCGTGACCTCCAGATGTGCTGGGAAGCGTCCAGCGCCTCCTCTTGGGGCAGCCAGGCCTTCCGGATCTGTGGAGGCGGGGCCACCCCCTCCCCCTCAGTGACATAGGCTGCAAGGAATGTCCCGGCCTCAATGGACCCTGTGTGAAGCTGTGGAATGGGGGGCAGAGCCTAAGAATGCCTCTCTAAGACAGGACAGAGCCAGGCACTCGGCCAGAGACCATGTGCTGGGTGGCACACGTTCGTGCATATACAGAACTTGGCCCACGTGGATCAGGATCCCTCTGTCCTGCCCCCTTTCGCCCACACATCCCAGCCCAGCCCTTCACATGAGCAAGCCCACAGCATGGCACAGGGAGCCCGAGTGTGCCATGTACATAGCATGTAGACGGCCAGCTTCAGTCTCCCAGCAGCCCTGAGAAGGGACTGGAGTGATCCCTTTTTAGCGATGAGAAAACAGAGGCTCAAGGTCAACGTCAGACCTCGTCCTAGGAGGAACCAACACAGGAGGCCCCTGAGCTTTGGAGGCATGTCCTTGTTTGGTTCCTGAAGCGCAGCTGAGGGCTGTGTGGAGCCCCTCCTCCCACACTATGTGCCAAGACCCACCAGTGGCTGCCTGCACCCCCAGGGACGGTTCCCAGGCCTCTGCCCTTTCTGCCACCTCTATCGAGGGTCACCCGGGGTAGTTCTCCCTCATGTTCTCACACCACATTTTACATCTGCCCCTGGTCTTGCCACATTTCTGCACTCAGCAGGTCCCCAGGGCTTTGGGTGTCTGAGTCTTACATCCTGTGAGTCGGGGAACCTCAGCCCATCCCCCTGCCACCCCCACACCCTTGCACCCAGGGTGGCCAGGGACAAGAGTAAGCAGGTGCACAGTTCTGTTAAGGCCCTGGAGATTGATGGATCCAGGTCCAGAGCATGGAATTTTAACTTGGAACCCTTTCAGCCCAAAGCTTCACCTTTTAGGACTTCACTCTGACCTTCTGTCATGAGGGGTTCAGAAGTCTCTCTCTAGATCAGTGAGACCAGGTAGACAGAAGTCCCCATGGGTCTCAGTTCCAGCAGAGGGACTCAGTCAGCATAACTCCCTCTCTTCCCCAGACCTGGGCATAGCAACCTGCAAGTGGGGGCGGGGGCGAGTCTGTCTTCAGGCCTCAGGTGACTTGGGTCCCATGACTGAGTTGGTGTGACCCCAACATCTACCTCAGGATGTGGGGGCTAGGCTGGTGGCTGGGCCAAGTTGGGGCCATTTCCTGTGTTGAAGGAAGTCTTCTTTCCATTCCTACTGCCCTGCAGCCTCCCCTGAGAGCCCCTGTATGCCTGTGGCATTGGAGCTATAGGAGCCCAGGGCGTTGCCAGCAGGCCTCTGGGTGCTCAGCTCCTCTGGGACCCAGGAGGAAGTGGGAAGTGCAGGGAGGAAGGTCTCTGGGGACAGGACGTCCTCCCTTTGTCAATGGGGCAAGACCCAGACAACAGTGGTCCCAGGGGTTTCCCGTCCCAGCCAGAAAGAATTGTCTGCAAGATTGGTCCAGACTTTGGTGGAGACCCTCACTCTGGGCCCAAGACTCACCCAAGGTGTCAGAATGGGATCTAGAGGACCCTGGCAGGCCCAGGGCTTCTCAGGCTCTATGACCCTTGGGCCCTGACCCTGCCAAAACCAAGCCGGGGAGGGGGCTGGAAACCTCAGCCCTAGGCAGACAAGGAAGTGGCCAGGAAAGCGGAAGCAGCTTTGATGGTCTCAGAGGAGGCCGGAAGCCAACCAGGGTGGCGGAGGACCAGGCTGGGGGCCTGGGTTCCTGTTTTCTCCTCAGGTCCCTCTGAGCAGCCCCCTCCTCCTTCAGGGCAGGAACCACTGCCGCAACCTCAGCCTGCCAGCTTCTCACCAAACACCTGTGTCTGCCAATGCGGCCCGGCCTCCAGAGAGCCAGGCCCACAGAGCGTGCCCATGTGGGCTGGTGGTGTGGGGAGCCCGCGGCGGGGCATGGCCCCTGCGCCCACCGATGACCTCTTCGCCCGCAAGCTGCGCCAGCCAGCCCGGCCCCCGCTGACACCACACACCTTTGAGCCGAGGCCAGCCCGGAGCCCACTTCTTCGCAGTGGCAGCGATGCAGGGGAGGCCCGGCCCCCCACCCCAGCCAGTCCCCGAGCCCGAGCCCACAGCCACGAGGATGCCAGCCGCCCCACTGCAGCCCCCACCCGACTCTTCACTGACCCTCTGGCTTTGTTGGGGCTACCTGCCGAGGAGCCAGAGCCCACCTTCCCGCCAGTGCTGGAACCCCGCTGGTTTGCTCACTATGACGTGCAGAGCTTGCTCTTCGATTGGGCTCCACCATCACAGGGGACCCGGGGACACACAGAAGCCAGCCCTGCAACACCAGCCTTAGCTGAGGACCAGCCTGCCAGCTCAGATCTGCTGCTTGGGGCACCTGGCTTTGTGAGTGAGCTTGGGGGTGAGGGTGAGCTAGGCTTGGGGGGACCCATGTCCCCGCCTGTGCCCCCTGCACTTCCCAATGCGGCTGTGTCCGTCCTGGAAGAGCCGCAGAACCGGACCACAGCCTACAGCCTGGAGCACGCAGACCTGGGTGCCGGCTACTACCGCAAGTATTTCTACGGCAAAGGTGAGAGGCAAGAAGGGGTCTGGGGCAGAGGTCCCTGTCATGTGTGGGGCACACAGCAGAGTCCACAGGTTGTCCTTTTCCTGTAAGGTCCCCAGCTATAGGAAGAAGCTGAGCCAGGGCGCTGCCGGGCCCTCCTCTCACCGCCTCTTAAAGGTCAAGCCCAGGCTGCTCCCCCGCCAGGGCAGGGCTGGGCATCCTGCCTCCTTCGGGGCTTATCCTCATAGACAGAAGATTTCCTGTCTAGAGGTGAAAACTCAGGCCCGAAAGCCTGTGCTCAGAAATCTTGTTCCCACCATCGCAGTGAACAGAGGGCCTGGGGCCTTGGGATGGAAAATATGAGTGCTGCGTGCAGTGCAGCGTTGGGCAACATCTAAGCCTGACTGTGGCTTCCCTCCGTGGCCTCCTGAGCCCGGGGCAAGGTGCTCGGGGTGGGGGGCTGGGACGGGACTTAGCTGGGGTCTCTACTGAGGGTGACAGCCAGCTCCCTCACCACCTCCCCAGAACACCAGAACTTCTTCGGGGTAGATGAGGAGCTGGGCCCAGTGGCAGTGAGCCTGCAGCGGGAGGAGAAGGAGGGCAGCGGAGGGGGCACCTTGCACAGCTACCGTGTCATCGTGCGGACCACGCAGGTGGGCCAGCGGCTCGGGGATGAGGCCAGGGTTCCCTCCTCTGAGCACCATACGGATCCCAAGTGCTGCTCCACCTCTCCTTCAGCTCCGGACCCTCCGTGGCACCATCTCGGAGGATGCATTGCCCCCAGGGACCCCCCGTGGCCTGTCGCCAAGGAAGCTTCTGGAACACGTGGCTCCCAGGCTGAGCCCATCATGCCTGCGTCTGGGCTCAGCGTCCCCCAAGGTGCCACGCACACTGCTTACGCTGGACGAACAAGTGGTAAGTGGGCAGGAGGGAAGGGAGGTGTGAACTCAGCCTGGCAGCAGCATCCAGGCACCCAGCCCTGTCCTGACACTGGCCAGGGCAGTGGCCTCAGAGAGCAGAGCTCGCTCAGTGTTTCGGGCCAAGCATCAGAAGCAAGGTCTGGAGGCCGCAGCATTGGAAGGTTTGCTAGAAATGCATGTGCTGAGGCTCCAGCCCACCCACTGAATCAGAGCTGCATTTAAAAGCCCCAAAGTGGTGCCATGGTCTGACCGACTCCAGCTCTTCCACAGTTCCCTCATCCTGGCCAGTTTGCTCCACAGGCCCTACTTGATCTCCCCTCAATGTGGGGTGCCCACTCCTTCCCAGTCTTTCCCAAAGCCCTTGACTCTTCTGTGGCACTCAATCCATCAGTCATTCAACAAACATGTCTCATATCCTCCTGGTGTCAGTGCCCTAACTGGATGCTGGGGACAAATGCAGACCAAGTGGTTTTGTGGAATGCCTCACAGCTGGGTGTGGGACAGGAATCCATGGAGAACTGAGGAAACAGGACGAGGAAAGCAGAGAAAGGGGATGTGAAGGGCTTTGTGGGCCCCAGAGGTGGTGCTGACAGCCCTTCCTGGGTAAAGTTTTCACTCCATGAAGTAAATGCAAGTGCCCTGTAAGCCAGGATGAGAATGTGTTTTCTGGGCGGACAGAGTTGAGCAAGCCTTTCTGGCTGAAGCAGCAGCTTGTGTGATAGTCTGGAGACGATGTGTGTCACGTGTACTTCAGGGGGTGGAGGGGACAGGGAGAGGCCTGCTTTTGGTCCTTTGGGCCCTGGGGAGCCATGGAAAGATTGAGCACATCGGACTACAGTGCATGGACCGGGCTGGAGGGGCAGAGACTGTACTGAAGGCTGTTGCTGTTTTCTTGGCTAGACATTGTTATGACAGTCCAGGGCTAGAGTAGGTATCGAACTCAGGACCTTGTGCTTGCTAAGCAGGTGCTGTGCCACTGAGCTATATCCCTGGCCCTGGCTTCATGGCCCAGGAGAGTGATGTTTTTATGGGGCTGGGGACCTTGGAGGAGGCAGGGAGGACTGGGAAGCCCAGCGAGGAGGTGAGATGCTTCGGTGCTGGAAGGGCATCCAGGCAGTTGGGGAAATGGGCCTGGAGTCTGGGAGGAGGGTCTGGGCCGCAGGCAGAGACGGGAGTGTTACAGTCCCCTAGAAGTGGCTGTTGCAGACATGGAGAGGACAAATGGGGAGAAGCCCTCCAGGAAAGGTCAGGTTCCAGTTGGCCCCAGTGCCAACAACTATGGCCAAGAGGGTAGCAACCATGGGCTATCTTGTGTGGTCAGGTTTGTTATTATTTTCTGTGTTACAGAGGCGTCAACCCTGGGACTTCGCATTGAGTTACATCCCTGGCTTTTTTTTTTTTTTTTTAATCAGTACCAGGGATCGAACTCACAACCGCGTGCTTGCAAGGCAGGTGCTTATGACACTGAGCTAAATCGCCAGCCCCCTTCTTTTTTGTTTTTCTAGACAGAGTCTAGTGAGTTACCAGGCAGGACCCAAACTTTTGATCTTCCTGCCTCAATTTCCCAGAGTACTGGAATGACAGGCATGCACCATTACCCCAGTCATAAATTTATTTATTTTGTGGTTCAGGGGCTGGAACCCAGGGTCTCACACATGCCTGCCAAGCTTCTGAACACGGGAGATGGGGGGACCATGGGATCAGAGCTTTAATGAGATCAGAGTGCCTTGAGCTGTGCAGGGTTGCGTGCACAGGGGAAGGGGCCAGAGCAGCGTGCAGACAGGAGTGGGGCGAGGCAGAGATGGCTCAAGCCCTCAGGAGGCAGGGGTAGAACTACTTAGAATTTGAAGGCAGGGACAACAGTGTGGCCTCCAGTGGAGGAGGATGCCAATGTGGACATTTATTGAGACCATATGCACTGTATGTGGGGTCCTTTCTACAAATCCCTTCATCTATTGTCACGGGAAAGCTAGCCTCCCCCATTCCTTCCCACTTGTGACTGCCCCAGTGCCCCTGAGCACTGGGAGCAGGGCAGACTGTACCCATATGATCGTCAAGGACACTGACGTGGCTGGGGAGACACACCCAGGCAACCCACCTGTTGGCCAGTGTCCTGACCGTTTCCCCACGATGCAGTAGAGGTGGGGCTGGGGGAGACTAATCCTGAGGTGTCTGTGACCTTCCCACAGCTGAGCTCCCAGCGCAAGGTGGGCATCCTGTACTGTCGCTCGGGCCAGGGCTCGGAGGAGGAGATGTACAACAACGAAGAGGCGGGAGCAGCCTTCACTCAGTTCCTCACCTTGCTGGGTGACGTGGTGCGGCTCAAAGGCTTTGACAGCTATCGGGCCCAGCTGGACACCAAAAGTGAGGTGTAGGGCACTGGAGGGTTGGGGGCAGTCCCATGTGAGGGACACACAAACCACTTTGACACTCCTTTGTCCTTATTGGCCAAAGGCTGGGGCTGAATGCTAGAGAGCTCTCTGGGTAGGCAGCCAGGCGGTGGGGCTGGGAGGAGGGGCTGGGACTGTCCCCCAAGAACCTGGTATTCTACTGCCTGAGGTGTGGCCAGGGGGTTTTGGGGCACAGCCCTCTCCATCTGACATATTCCAGAAGCCTGGCCTCTGGGCAGGTGTCCCTGACTTCCTGGGTGTTAGGTCCCAGAGTACCTGGCTGCCTTCCACTCACCAGTGTGCCCCACATGCTCATGCCAACATCCGTCCTCCCCTGGGACACCTGCTTCCTGCCTTCCTCTGAGCCCATTTCTCACCATGTCCCCACTGCCAAGCAGCAGAGGCTGAGGCCTTGGACTTGGAGGCCTGGGCCTTGGCTAGTGGCCGTCCACCTGCTGGTGGGGCCACGAAGGCTCCCAAGTGGGAACAAGGACAGGAGGTTCAAGATTCCCTTAGCTGTCTCTCTGTGTCCCCAACTTGCTGGCCACAGCGGATTCCACAGGTACACACTCCCTCTACACCACCTACCAGGACCACGAGATCATGTTCCACGTTTCCACAATGCTGCCTTACACCCCGAATAACCAGCAGCAGGTATGTGGGGTCTAGGACAGGGCTGGGGAATGGCCAGAGCCTTCTGGGGACCCCTGGAGGGTGCTGCAAGGGTGGCAATCTTTGAACCTTAGCCCAAGGTCTGCTGACCCCAACAACCCGATGGCAGCTTCCCAAAGACAAACATCTCAAGGCTTTACAGGGGCAGGTGGGGAAACCACTGGTGCCAAGGTTTTCCCTTGCTCAAATGAGGAGGATTTCAGGGAATCACGCAGCCCCTCTAACATCCCTCGCCATCTAATCCGCAGCTCCTGAGGAAGCGCCACATCGGCAATGACATTGTGACCATCGTGTTCCAGGAGCCCGGCAGCAAGCCCTTCTGCCCCACCACCATCCGCTCCCACTTCCAGCACATATTCATAGTGGTGCGGGCGCATGCGCCCTGCACTCCTCACACCTCGTACAGGTGGGGGCCAGGGTAGCCCTAGGTCTCCTGTGGGCACCTAGTCCTGGACCTGCCCTCCCGTCCCTCATGCAGCCTTCCTCCACGCAGGGTGGCTGTGAGCCGCACTCAGGACACTCCGGCCTTCGGGCCGGCCCTGCCCTCCGGCGGAGGCCCCTTCGCAGCCAACGCTGACTTCCGGGCCTTCCTGCTGGCCAAGGCGCTCAATGGCGAGCAGGCAGCGGGACACGCACGCCAGTTCCACGCCATGGCCACACGTACGCGCCAGCAGTACCTACAGGACCTAGCCACCAACGAGGTGACGACCACATCGCTGGACTCTGCCTCGCGCTTTGGCCTGCCCTCCCTGGGCGGCAGGCGCCGGGCGACCCCTCGGGGCCCAGGCTACGAGCTGCAGGCAGCGGGTGCGTTGACCTGGGGCGTGCGCGCGGCGCCGGGGACGCGGGTCGCAGCGGGAGCCGAAGCGGGAGGCCCCGAGGGCACCGAGGTGCCCTGTCTGCTGGGCATCTCTGCGGAGACGCTGGTGCTGGTGGCACCGCGCGAAGGCCGCGTAGTCTTCAATTGCTCCTGTCGCGACGTGCTGGCTTGGACCTTCTCGGAGCAGCAACTCGACCTGTACCACAGTCGCGGGGAGGCGATCACACTGCGGTTCGATGGAGCCCCTGGCCAAGCGGTGGGCGAGGTGGTCACACGCCTGCAGGTAAGCCCCGGCGGACGAAGGCATCTATGGTCACTTGGCGCACCGGGGGCGGAGCCCGCGCTGCAGCCACGGTCTCCGCAACAGCACAACGCGGGTGGGGTGGGGGACCCCCTCCCCCAGCCAGCCTTGGCACGGCCTCGGGCAAGTGACCTCTTGTCCCCTCGGGTGGGTCGGGTCGGTCACTGGACCTATCGGGAGAGCGGCCCAGTGGGCGGTACTGGGGCGGCCTCACCCACGCCCCGCCCCCTGCCCGCCCCGCAGTTGGTGAGCCGGGGCTGCGAGACCCGCGAGCTGGCGCCTCCCCGAGACGGCCAGGGCCGCCTGGGCTTCGACGTGGACGTCGAGGGCTTCATCACGCACGTGGAGCGCTTCACTTTCGCCGAGAAGGCGGGGCTGCGGCCTGGGGCGCGCCTGCTGCGCGTGTGTGGCCGGACGCTGCCCAGCCTCGGCCCTGAGGCCACTGCCCAGCTGCTGCGCTCAGCGCCCAAGGTCTGCGTTACTGTCCTGCCCCCCGAAGAGAGCGGCCGACCCCGCAGGTCAGGGCTCCAGGGTCGGGGGCGAGGGGAGGGCTGGGAGGACCCAGCGGCTGCCCTGTGCCTCCCTGGTCTCCTTCCCTAAGCTGCCGAGATTTGCGTGTAGATGCCTTCCTCTTTTCACAATTCTGTCGTGACCTTTCTGAACTGCCCTGTACCCAGAGTGGAGCTGGATAAGAATGTTCTCATCGTATTGTCTCACTAGTGTGAGAAGTTGAAAGAAACAACATATGTATATGTAGATACATAAAGTTAAGATTAAAAAAATGTTCTCACTGATTAAGACAAAACTAATCCTCACCATTTTTATTTTAATTACTTATTTATTTTTGTGACAGGGCCTTGCTATGTAGTCCAGGCTGGCCTTGAACTCACTATGTAGCACAGGCTGACCTGCAACTTGCAGCAATCCTTCTGCCTCCGCTTCTGGAGTACTGGGATTACAAGCACATGCCACCTTGCCCGGCTAACCCTCACTTTTAAGCTATTAACACACATACCATTGATTAGTTACTGTCTAAGCCAGATATAAGCAAACTTTGTAAAGGGCCAGACAGTGGATATTTTAGCCTTTCTACCTTATCTCTGCTGCAGCTACTCAGCTCTTGCTGTAGGTAAATTAATTGAATGTGGTTGAATTTCACTCAAACTTTATAGACACTGGAATATTGTTTTGTTTTGTTTTTTTCTTTTTGGTACCAGGAATTGAACTCAGGACCTTACAGTTGCCAGGTAGATTCTTGTGCTACTGAGCTATATTCCTAGCAACATTAGAATATTTGGATTTAATATAGATGTCCCTCAGCCAGGTGTGGTGATACAGGCTTATAATCCTAGCATTCTAGAAGGCTGAGGCAAACTTGTTACAAAAACAGGCACACATGCTCAAAACAAATAAAGACAAAGGCTCGATTTTGTTCCAAGAAGGAGATTCTGGATGCCAAGTGATTTAATTCCATGTTTTGCTTGAGCTCTTCCAGCCTGATATGAGGTCAGCTTTCAGAGTCATTTGTCCAGAATATGCAGGACAACACTCAAATTTGAACCCAGGTCTGAAAAGCATGGTGACTACCCAGACCCACATTCTTCACTGCTGTCAGAGCATCTGGAGAACTTGCATCCTGGCATTGTTCCTCTGGCAGCAGCTGGGTGTGGGGCTGGTGACACAGAACACTGGGGTTGGGGAGCCCTGCTGACACTTCCCCTCCCTTCCCCCAGGAGCTTTTCAGAGCTGTACAGGCTGTCTCTGCAGGAGCCCAGCCGGCGGGGGGCCCCAGAGCCAGTACAGGACGAGACCCTGGAGGTGGTCCTGCAGCCCATCACAAGGCAGCTGCTGCACCTGTGCCTAAAAGATGGTGCCAGCCCGCCAGGGCCTGGAGATCTGGCTGAGGAGAGGACTGAGTTCCTGCACAGCCAGAACTCGCCATCGCCCCACAGGTGTACCCTCCTGGCCTCCCCTTCCCAGCCAGCTCAGTGGGGCCTGGACAGGGATGGCCCAGGGAAAACAGCTTCTGGTTCTGAGCCAGCCCTGCTGTCCCCAGCTCCCTGTCAGATGAGGCCCCCGTCCTGCCCAATACCACCCCGGACCTCCTCCTGGCCACCACGGCCAAGCCGGCAGTACCTAGTGCTGGCAGGGAGACGCCTCCTTCCCAGGTAAGCAGAAACAAGGCTCCAGAGCTCAACAGGACAGAGGTGACAGTGGGTGTCACTGCACTGACATTTCATTTTTGCCTCCCAGGAACTGCCAGGCAGCCCCAGTGACCACAAAGACAAGGGCATCCCAGCCCCAGAACTGAGAGCCTCATTCCTGCCAAGGACTTTGTCTCTGCGGAACTCCATCAGCAAGAGTGAGTGCAGAGCCAGGGGCGCTTAGAGGGGTCCCTGGGGCTCCCCTGCTGAGCCTGCCTTCTGCTGCCCACAGTCATGTCAGAAGCTGGCAGCGACACACTGGAGGATGAGTGGCAGTCCATCTCAGAGATTGCCTCCACCTGCAACACCATTCTGGAATCGCTGTCCCGGGAGGGTGAGGCCACCAGGACCCCAGAAGGAGTCAGAGCTAAGATGGGATTCTTGCTATCTCTCAGGCCTGCCCTCACGGTCCCTTTGTCCCATAGGCCAGCCCATCCCAGAGCGCGGAGACCCCAAGGGAACTCCAAAGTCCGATGCTGAGTAAGGTTGCCTTTCCTGTGTAGCCCCTCTCCATACCTGTGTGCCCAACCTTGGTCCCCACCCACTGGAGTAAAACATCACCCTGGTCCAGAATCCACAGACACTGGTCTCAGACCACAGGGGGATGGGACCTTCATTCAGGGACCTTTGGGGGTCAGCGAGTGGTGCCGCCCCTGCCCTGGTCCCACTGAGTGCTTACCCCATGTCCTCAGGCCAGAACCTGGGAGCCTGTCAGAGAAGGTCTCTCACCTGGAGGCTATGCTCAGGAAGCTGCAGGAGGACTTGAAAAAGGTGAGGAGGTAGCCTGGGGTCCCTGAGGAGTCCCAGGTCCGCTCCAGGAAAGGGCCAGCTATTGATGCCATCCTCCCTCCCCAGGAGAAAGCAGACAAGGCAGCCCTAGAGGAGGAGGTACGGAGTCTGCGGCACAACAACCAGAGGCTGCTGGCCGAGTCAGAGAGCGCAGCCACCCGTCTGCTCCTGGCCTCCAAGCAGCTGGGCTCAGCTGCCGCTGACCTGGCCTGAGGCCATGTGGTCCATCCTAGACACCTATGGACTTGCTTGGAACTTCGTGGGCCTTTAAGGATGCACCCGGGTCTCATGGCCTGGGGCCTTCCTCAGGATCTTCCCCGCGCCAAAGCGCATCTTAGCACTGTTCCCACTCCCCAACCCATTTGGTGGCAAAGGTGCCCCACTTGTCCTGTTTGTAAATATTCTGTGGAGAAATATTTTGTTGGTTTTTTTTTTCTAGACCTGAACTCATGATTCTCCTGCTTCAGCCTCCTAAGTGCTAGAATTACAGGTGTGTGCTACCACACCCAGCTGAGAATCCACTGTTTTTGTATGTGTACAAGACATGCTGGGGTGGGGTGTTTTCACAGAGGTCACACAAAGCTCCCTGGATGGGTCTGAAGCACAGGTTCCAGGTTGGGTTGACATGAGGGGGTCTCTGAGGCTAGCCCATCCTTTGGCTTCTGTCCCGCAAACATTTGTCTGGTTCTGTTGGGAAGCAGGTGGGTATATTCCACACCTGCTCTGCCCAGGTCTCAGGCCTGAAGTCACATCTTGGGGCTTAGATGGTGGCGGGGAGAAGTCAGCTGAGTCTGCAGGCCAGGGGAAGGATGGAGCTTAGGGATCAGGGCAAGCCTGTCTCCCAGCAGCCCTACTCTCCTTTCTGTTGTCACTGAGGCCCCAAACCTGGCACTCTTTCAGCTGCCTGGCCACATCTTACAAGGGCACAGTTCCAGGGGACGCAGTTTCTTGGACCCATGTCTGGAAGACTCTGCCCTCAACCTACTTCTCTGTGTGAGCTCCACTCTTCTGCACCAGGCTGGGCTTTCTCCTGAATGGCATCAGTTCTGGTTTAGACCCTGTTGGAACCCTGATGGGCCCTGTGAGGCCCATCAGGACCTCACAAGGACTGGATGTGAGTTGCAGAGAAGTTGCAGTTACAGTAGTGTCCAGGTTTCTGCCAGCAGTCCCTGGAGGCCGGCAGGGTGGTGAGATAGTAAGAAGGGGAGGGGTGAATTGGGAATGGTCGAGGGGCACTGGGAACTGGGCTTGAGAAGCCAATGGGCTGTGTGAAAGAGAGACTTACAGAAATTCATGAGCCTGCAGGGAGAGGTTTAAACTCCAGCATTCAGGAGGCTGAGGCATGAAGATCCCTGCACATTTGAGGTCAGCCTAAGCTACATAGTGAGTTTAAGGCCAGGTTGAAATACATGGCGAGGCCCTGCCTAAAACAAAACCAAACAAACAAAAGACTGATGAGCCAAGAGCACGATGAGGTCACTCGGATTGTGGGAAGGGCCACGAGAGGCTTCCACAGGTCACTGCAGGGCACTGGGACAGCCAAGAACAGCGAGGCACTGCCTGGACTGGAGCATCGCAGCTCGATTCCCTGGACCTCAGCCACGAGCCCGTAGGCGGCTTCGCAGGGTCAGAAGCCTCTGCACCTGCCGAGTCCCGCCAGCCCCAGCACCGCGGCTCCAGCCAGCCCCGCCTCGTCGCGCTCCGCGACAGGTTCGCTCGGGTCCTAACGCCAAGCCCGGGCCCACGCCAGCTCAGGCCCCGCCTCCCGCGCGGGCGTTCACCTCAGCCTGCTCCCTGAATGGCTCACCCTTGCTTCAGGCACCGCCTCCTCTGAGACGCGGTTTGTTGTCGGTATTGAGGACGGAACCCAGGACCTTTGCACTGTGCTACACCTCTAGTCTCACTTCTCCGCCCCCTTTTTGAGACAGTCTCAAGTGCTAAACTGCCCTAGGTGGGCTGGAATTCACAATCCGGTCTCAACCTCCCAGAGTACTGGGTTCACAGGCGTACAACTCCTTGTCCGGCTCAAATTCTACTCCTCAGACCCCTCTGAGTCATCAACTTGCCATGTCCCGCTAGTATCATCTCTCACAACCGCCGTCCGTCAGCGTCTGTACGTGAGGCACTCACTAACTTTTGCAGCGTGTCCCACGTTGCTCCAGCGTGCCCCTGGCATCACCTTTCCGCGATGGTGCAAAGCCCCAAACACAGACGCCGGAGACCTCAGCCTGCGAGTTTAGCGGAGCACTGGATTTGGCCGCTGCAGGGCTAAAAATGCTAGCTGTGCGCATGCGCACCCAAGGAACCCGGACATCACCGTTACTGCGCGTGCGCCACCAGATCGGAAGTAGTTTCTCTCTAGCCCAAGATCCGTGGCCTGGCCTTTGTTTAGGCCTCCTAAACCGATTGTGAGTTAGGATTTCATCGCTCCTCCCAGAACAGAGTATCAAAGCATTGGTACGGCAGGCGGAGCCCTTTCCCAGACACTGCCCTTTCCCCCAACAGAGGAAAATTCTCCATTGCTTACCAAGGAATTAAACCCAAACTGCTTAGCACAAACATGTTTACAGCCTGACCCCAACATCGGTCTGTCTTACCCAGCAGGTCCCCAAACACTGGGTAGGCCCTCTATGGAATCCATTCTCAGCTAATCTAAGACCTGAAACTAATGAAGCGTCTCCATGAAGGCTTGAAATTGCTCCATCTCCACAGGTACTAGGTTCTGCTGGGCTTTCTGAGCGGACACTTCCACCTTAGCTGCCTCTTTACACCCCCTAGATGGTAACTGGGGGTTCTAGGGGCTTCTTCAGATCACAGGTTCCCAGCCACATGCATATTCATTCAACTCGGTATCACACACATCCAGCCTGACATTATGAGCAAAGTATGCTCAGTGTTTGTTGAAAAAAGACAAACCTCTGGCCAGCTTGTAACACATTTATTAGTTCAGAGTGGAAAGAGCAAGAGTCAAGCTCCTTTGAAAACTGTGCCTCTTGATTGGAGAGCTTCCAGCCTGGCCTCTCCCACCTACTCACTCCACTATTAAGGCACTTGAGAAAAGGGGGAGCAGGGAAGTTCAGGCCAAACTCCCTCAGGAGAACAGAGAGGGCCAGTTTGGTTCCCGCACCTTCCCTTCAGCCACAGCTGAGCTAAGAGCGAGCTGGCAGAAATCTTGTGACAGGTGGCAGCACCACGGAGGGGTTGGCCATAGGGTCATGATTTGTATCAAGGTGTATGTTAACCTGTGACTGAAGGAAGACACTTGATAGTAAGGCTCTGGCCTCAGAGGGCATGGCTCCAGCCTGTCCCTCTCTCTAGAAGAGTGCTAGAAGCTGGAGAAGGGGAATGGGGGCACCCAGAGAACCCTACAGAGAAGGGAGCTGAGCGTCAGGATAGGGGAAGAGAGAGTCTGAGTCCTCCCAGCTCCCCACTTCCAGAGAAGTTAATGCTTCGCTTAAGCACCTTCAAAAAGAGAGATAGATACTGCCAATAAAAGAACAAAATGTGCTCCGCAGAAAAACATCACCCAAGGAAGTTGGGGACAGCTGGAGCATGCCACCCAGAATCCGTAAGTGCTTTGAGAGAGTTTCAATCCTTTACAACCTGATGCTCTGGGCAGGGCTGGTGTCGCCCACTTAGGAGCTGATCTGACTGAGAAGGGCTGAGAAGTCCATGTCCGCAATGGAAGAGAAGTCTTCATCCCCCGAGAGGCCATTGGGGAGCCCTGAAGCCCCCAGGGAGGTGGGAGCTGGGTCAGGGGGCCGCTGGGACCCTGTCACCAGGCGAGTTATGGCCTCAGGGTACTCCATCAGCATGGGCTCAGCTGTGGGGTGGGGCACACCTTGGTTCAGCAGCTGCTGAAACTCCGAGTTGTCGACTGACGCTAGGTCTGTGAACACAGCTGGGTCTGTGCTGTTGCCAAGCAGGGCCCCCAGGTCTTCATCGGCATCAAACTGGAGGTGCAGCAGGGCCTCTGAAAGTGTGCCCTCCCCAGTCTGAGTGGTCTTTGGGGCAGGTGGGGCCACAGCCTGGGGAGGGCACGGGGGTAGGACTGGTACAGGCGCTGGGGTCTGGGCCAGAGCTGGTGCCATGGCTGGGGCAGAGACCAGGTTCTGGGACAGGACAGAGGCAGGGGTTGGTGTTAAGGCTGAGGCCTGGCTTGGGATCTGCCCAGAAGGTAAGACCATGGGGGAAAACTCTTCGAAGTTGATGGTGCTGAGGGATGGTGTGAAGGTATAGGTCTGGGGGGCTGGAGAAGAGAAAGAGAGGCAAGGATCAGAGCAAGCCTGGAGACCCAGCCCATCCTCCACACCCCAATCCCTCCCTAGAAGCCACTGCCAACACCTAAGCTTCCCCTTTGCTAATCCGAACTGGTGTGCCAGGTCCAATTCTAGCCACCCCTCCACTCTGGAGCTCTCTTGACTCCTGCAGCCTGAAAACCTCTCATTGTACAGATAAAAAAAACAACGAAATGGGGACAAGCCCATGGAGCAACCAGCGAGCAGTGGTCTAGGTCACTTGTTGCCCCTTTTTGAGCTACACACCAGCACATACATACTACTTTAGAGGTGGGTTTTGTTTTGCTCCTAACTGATGGGCAGAGAAGGTCCACTTTTAACATCTCTATCCCAAGGGATCCAAAAAAACTTTAAACTCTTCTGTACAGACTTCCACGTGCGTTAGCATCCCTGGAAAGTCGCTGGTGCCTGTGCCATCCCTCCAAAGCTACCAATCCAGAGGTCGTAAAAGGGCCCAAGAAACCACACAGCACCCTCCCCAGATGACGCTGACAGAGGTCAGCAGGCCTCAGCCCTGGAAAGCACAAGCCCCACAGAATGCAGGCATCAGACACCTGCCTCTATTCCTCTCCCTTCCAGAAGGTGTCACAACGGCCACCCTGAATCAGACTGGAAAGTGTTGTTCCAGTGGAGCGAAAGAAAATCTTTACCTGGCTTGGAGACAGCAACTGAGCTGCGGGAAGGCACAGCAATGCGTCGGGGAGGAGGCCGGGGATCAGTGGGTCCTGCAGGAAAGTGCAGGGTCAGTCTTCAGCTCCCAGGGTGTCCCCTCCCCAGTCCATGGGCTCTCCTCAGTCCCCATCTCACCATTGAAAGGACTTTTCTTCATGATGCTCTTGAAGGTCTCATATGTCCTTTTGCGTTTCTCCTCAATCCGGTGACGATCGTCTGGAAAAGGAACGGGGAAAGTGGGGCTCGCTACCTCTCCAGAGGCCCCCTCAGGAGAAGAACAAGGAGCCAGGCTTTCCCAAGATCCTCTCCCAGCCAGTGAGAAGGGATGTGTGAGCAACACCCAGCAGTTTTTACTCCCACTGCTTTCTGAGAGAGCTGTGTGGTCTTGCCTCAGTCTCTTCAGTCTAAAGCTAGCTTCATGATCTTTACTCAAAAACTTGTTCCTTTACCTTTTATGCCCCCTGACCACCATCTCTCTGTTACCAAAACTAGAAACTTTGGTAGCATTCTTAACACCTCTATCTCTTGCTCCCCATCAGTCACTAACTGTCCCACTTTTTTTCCCCTAGTACCAGAAATCAAACTCAGGACCTTGTGCTTTCCAGGCAGACAGTTGTGCTACTGAGCTACATCCCTAGCCCTACCAGTCACTAACTGAACTGGACACAAATTTATGAGCACCTACTATGTCCTAGCCTTCTTCTTAGTACTGGGGTATGGAACTCAGCAAGCATACAAAGGACCCATTTCCAAAAGGGTGACATCCCCAGACAGGGACACAACCATATGCCCAAAGAAGATCTTACAAAGTTCCTGGAAAGAGGTTCAAGGAAGCTCGTGTGCATGAACCAGGGATGCAGCAGCTTGGCAGTGCAGCGGGGAGGCTGATGTGGAGCTTAAGGAAGGCCTGGCGTGAGTCACTCACACAACCGCTAAGGGCCTGCATGTTCCAGGCAGGGCAATGGCCAGGACACAGGTCTAAGGTGGGACCCAGTTTGGCACGTCACAGCAAAATGGCTGTGGGGCTGAAGGGTAACACAAGATGGCAGGGACAGGGGTGTGATCTTCCCCTTCTGCAAGGCCCACACCTCAAACTGTTCTTCTAGGACTACTGTGCCATCTGCTGAGTGGTACCACTCCCTCTCCAATCCTCTACACACAGCAGCCAGCACAAGCTCCCAGATCACCCAGGTGGCCTCTGCTCAGACACCTGGGGAGGCTCCACACCACAGGAGGCTGGCACCTCCCAGGGTACTTCTGCAAACCCCACTCACTGCCCCGTATCAGCTCTGGGCTGAGAGAGCTGTCTCCAGGCGCACAATGCCAGCCCTGTGCCCTTCTGCTGCTGGGCCAGCACATGGAGAATGCACTTAGTCTGTGCCCAAGGTAAACACCACCTCCTCTGTCGTGTGTCTCCAGCTCCCGCACCTGTGTTCCCAGACTCTGTGCAGTCCTCCGTTCCCCGTGTCATTCTGGGATGTGAGCATGTGTCTTGCATGCCTGTCTTCCTCATGTGTCCCAGCTCATGAAGGGCAGGGAACCTGCGCCAGGCGTCTTTGCATCGACCACTCTTGGCACAGGCCCTGCTACCAACTGAGTGCTCAAAGCCTTGCCCGAACCATGGCTGTATGTAGTGACAAGTGACACACTGCATGACAACAGGACCCCAGGGCCAAGTGGCCTGGATTCAGATGCTGACTCTGCCATTCCCCAGATACGTGAGCTCAGGCCAGGCTCAAAAGGTTGGTGAGAGACTAAAATCAGGCAACGATTTTACGGAGTACGAGTTCAGTAAATTTTGGATAGTTATTCATTAAATGAGGCAAAAAATGGTACATGTCAGTAACCCCAGCACTCGGGAAGCTGAGGCATGGGGTTCCTAGAGTTCAAGGCCAGTCTGAATTAGAGAGTAAGATCCTGTCTCAAAAACAAGAAATGAATTCCAACGGTAATCACATGTCACTTCATGACAGCAACAGGTGTTTCACCACTGTGTGAGTATAAAAGTGCTTATAGAAATTAAACTGGCTGCGGAATCTCATGGCAACACCACTGTACCTGCACTCCATCCTTACGGCAGTGGCCAGACGGAGTAAAGCCCAGGTGCTGCAGCCGGATGGCCAGCCTGGCTGCTCTTACAGGGCGGGGCCCGCCACCCTCCTGCTGCGCACCTGTGTCTGGAAGGTACTGGAACTCCATGGGTTCGCTGAGCTCTCGGTCAGAGGGCCGCCGCAGCTGCATGGAGACGCGCACAGGGGCCTGCAGGCTGGGGTCGGCATAGGGAGGCGTCCGGAACACAATGGCCACTTGCCGGTGCACGTCAGCTTGAGAGAATGAGCCCCTGGCCTCCCAGCCTGGGCCCGTGAAATACACCTCGATGTCCTCTGCAGGAGAAAGGCAACAGCCTGGGTCAGTGTGGGTCAGTGTGTCCCACCCCCAGCACACACACAACCTGTTGCCCCGACCACACTACTATATTACTACACGGCTTCTTCTGTGGTACTTCAGACTGAACCCAGGGCTTCTCACATGCTAGACAAGTGCTCTACCACTACATCCCAAGCCTTTTTTTCTTTTTTTGTTAACATTTAATTTTTATACACCATCTTGTCAAGTTGCTCAGGCTGGGTTCAAACTTGCAAACCTCCTGCTTCTGTCTACAGAGTAGGCTAGGATAACAGGTACGCATGACCGAGACTCAGCACGCCCCCAGTGGGTGACGCTTATCTCCTGAACGTCACCTTAAGGAAGTGCTAAGGCCAAGGACCTGCCCTGCCCTCACCTCTCAATCTAGAAAGTCCAGCCCTGACCCCGGCACATACCTTTCTGCACTTTGTCACAGAGCAGGAAGATCTCATCCCCACCAAGGCAGCTCCCGGAGTTTCGGTTCACTCTGCAGATCTTGAGCTCAGCTGTGTTGGGAGCGCCTAGGGTATGACGAGAAGGAAGGAAGCCCTGAACCACCAGAGGTCCCCAGGGTAACCTACAGGAGATGCAACATCCCCAGCAACCAGCCCAGCCGGCCGAGCTTCAAGGTTGCCAGAGCTTACTGCCCACACCTGTGGCCAGAATTCTCAGCAGTCCCTCACCCCAGCCCGTCCCACAGCTATTACCTGTGGATCGAGGCAAAGAGTAAAACAGCACACAACCTACATCTTTCTGCCCTCACAGGGTTCGAGGTGCAGTGGAAAATGATCTGATCACAGCTTCTCTTTTTCCTGTCTTCAAGGTGAGGTTCACACACACCTTGGCAACCAACACTTTCCTTCTGACTCCCAGTTCATACTGGTTTGGGGACCCAGAACCCTTTTATTTTTATTCGTCTTGCTGGTTACTGGTACTGGTGGCACATGCCTGTAATTCCAGCACTCAAGAGGCTAAGGTAGGAGGAATACTGCAAGTTTGAGGCCATCCTGGACTATACAGTAAGTTCAAGGCTGGCCTGAATGCACAGGGAGAGTGCCTTTAAAAAAAAAAAACAGAAAACCAGAGAGACTGCAATTGATCAACATCAGCCTAGTTTATCTGTGAGGCTCGTGTAAACTGCCACCATTGAGTTATTATTGTCCAGCATTATCTTCTTCTGAGACTTCACTTCCTAGAGTCACTAGCGCACTTCCGCATGTACCACCCCCTCTCAAACATGACGTGGAAAATGCCCTCTGGAGATCAAGTCTCCCTGCCAGCCTGAAAACTACACCTGGAGGGCAGCTGGGTCTTCTCTGCCCTCTCCCCAGCCAGCTCCGCTGGGCACGAAAGAGACAATAAATACATTTGACTAAATGAAGCCAGAGCTCCTCTCTCAGGTCACCCTCAACCCTTCCTCTTACCCAGGCCCACTCCGTTCCCCTTCCCAAAGCTCCCTGGTCACTCACGGTTGTCAAAGATGGGATGAGAGAGGACAGGCGGCAGGCGTAGGGGCCTGCCTGACTGGTCGCGTACTGTCACCTGGAAGCAGAGCCGCACAGCATTCAGGTCGTAGTCCCCTCGCTGCTCTTCTATGGGAACTGCCAGAAAAAGAGGTATCAGGAAAATCTAGGCCGGACTGGGCCAGTCACAAGAGGGGATGAGGGAGGACAGGCAGGGAGCTCTGGGCTGGGGGCTGAATCTGAGGGAAGAGGGAGACAAAGTTCTAGACCTATCACTGACTCTGTACTGGCCTGGAATGTCACATCGCCTCAGGGCCTCAGTTTCCCAGGAGGAAAATGCGAGTGGATACTAAATGGGCAGCAAGATTCCCATGTGCCCGTGAGTCTTGGCCACTAAAGGAGACGTAAGCCAGGGGGACAAAGCATGGGAGCGCTGCAGGCAGACCAGGTCTTCCCCACCCCTCACCTTGGAAGGGATTGTTGTTGGTCTGGATGCGCTGGTTGATCGCCTGTTCCAGGTCTCGCTTCTTCACACACTGAATTCCCAAGTTCTGGAAGCTAAGCGCCCCCCAGCAATCAGCTTGCTGTCTCAAGCAGACCCTGGCCCCTCCTGCTGCTTAGCCAGTCTGTCCACCACCCATCACTGCTCTACACAGCCCTCCAGGGGCTCCCCCTGTGCTGCGGTAAAGCCTGGCCAATGCCAACCCTGCTAATGGCTCCCCACCCTCATACATGGGGCCTCTCTTCTATCCCCCAATCTTGTGCTCTTGACCCCTTGAAAGCTGTGCACCGGTCTGTCCTGCATGCAATGTTGTCCTGTGAATCACTGAAATGATTAATCTCTAATAGTAGTTTACTTTCAAACTTATTTATGGCCTGTCTCTTGTTGATGGATAAGCAAGCTACAGGACAGTCTGTCAGTTCAATGGATTTCTTTCTCACACAAGAGCCAAGACAGAGGTCCTCCCCCTTCCAGAGGGGTGAGGGGCTCTGAGGTGACTAGAGAGCCATCTCTACCCCATGGACTGCCATCTGCTACACCGAGTAGACATCAACAGAAACTTGCAAAATAAAAGAAGTCACTTTGTAAAGTCAGGGACAGAGCAATGAGTGAGAAATTCTGCTCAGTCCAGAAAACAGTAACCCTGGAACAGTTCCCAGTTCTCACCATCCCCTGGCCTTTGAGGAGCTCACCTGTGGATGCAGCGGTCTGGGCAGAGCTCAGCCTCATAGAAGCCATCCCGGCAGTCCTTCCCCACCAGCTCATGGGGGTGAGGCCGGTGAGGGGGGTCCTTGGTGACCAGGGAGATGCGAACTGTCCCAGGTCCTGTGTAGCCATTGATCTGTCCAAAGTACAGAGTACTCTAAAGGCTCAGCAATATGGAACTGCCTGGAACCAAGCCTGCTGGGGCTCCACAGCCCCTTTTGCCACACCTGTGACCCCCTCCCTCCCCCTCAGGTTGCTGCTGACCTTGATAGTGGGATGGGTCTTGGTGGTATCTGTGCTCCTTTCGCCTGGGATACTGCCTGCAGAGCGGCCCTCGCACTTGTAGCGGAACCTCATGCCCCGCTGCTTGGGCTGCTCGATGATCTCCACATAGGGGCCAGGAGCCTGGACTGGCTCTATGGGGGCCACGGGCAGCTCACTTAGCTGCTGCCTCAAGGCTCCTAAACCCAGGCAGTCTCTCCCCTACCACTGAGGAAGGATGGTCCACTTACCTGGGGGGAAGATGAGGGGGAACAAATCTGAAAAGGGAGAAGACACGCATTAGCACAAGCTAAACCCCTGGTCTCACCAGGGTGGGCCTGAAGGAGCCAGTTTTCTTCCCAGGGAAACTAAGGACTGTTCCCTATAACCTCCCCTGAAACCAAGCGGTGGGGGTAAAGAACAGCAGCACCTGTTGCATAAGGGAAACAGTATGGACTCCTTTCCCTGCCAAGGGAAACCGAGTCATGGCCTGTTGTATCTTCATAGAGGCACCGAGGGAGGTCACTCCCTGCCCCTCCTCGGAAGAGGAAAACAGTCAGATGCATCCTCCCCTACACGGAAACAGTCAGAGCTGTCCCCAGAGATCCTGGAAGAAACTGAGTCACGGCTCACCGCGCATCCCTACCCAGGGAGAATGCTGAGTCACAGACCCTCTTCCACCCAAGGGGAAACTGAGTCAGACTCCTCTTTGCCCACCCCGCCCCGCGCCGAGCCGTGCCGCGCCGCGCCACCCTCCGGCCGGCCGCTCCCTGCGCAGCACCGAGTGGCGCAGGAAGGGGGCGGAGAGCCGCGCGGGGGCCCCCACCGCGGCCCCAAAAACGTAGGCACAGCCACAGTACGGGGTCAGAGGGCGCCCTCACCGTCCATGGCCGGGGTCCCGGAGGCGGGGCCGGGGTCGCAGCGGAGCCCGCGGCGCGCGCTACAGCGGAGCCATTCGCCAGAGGCGGAAATGCGACGCGCCCGCCCGCCCGCCGCCGCGTCACTACCCGGAATCCGGTCGCGCCTGCGCACTGCGCCGCCGCACGCAGGGACCAGGAGCAAATGCGCGCCGCGCGGGGCACGGAGAAGTTGCCGGCCGGGCCGAGCCGCTGTCCCCGAGGGCCGGGAACAAGCGAACGCCGTGCCCCGGACGCAAAGGCTGCCCGCCTGGAGGTCGCTCTTGGGGCTGACGCGACGAGCAGCTCGACTAGCTCCGGCTCCGCCTGGAGGGCGGGTCCTCCGATTACTCACTCTGTTTTTAGGGGATTTCGGGTCCCCCGCCCCCCTCCCGCCGCCGGTCGGAGGAGTTTGGTGATGTCACCCTGGGGCGGGCCTGGAGCACTGCCGGGGCTGCTGGGCTGTGGCCGCCCGCCCTGCACGGGGAAAGGCCCTGGCCTACTGCGCCCGCAGAAGTCGGGCGACGTGAGCTCCACGCGGTTCCCGAGCCAGGGTGCCTCTGGTGACCCGGGACGCGTTTTAATTCCCTGGCCGGCCCGGTGTGGACGCATCCGGAGGAGGGAGCGTTATATGGTGGGCTTCACCAGGCGTCAGCTGCGGCCGGCTGGCTGGCGAGAGCTGTCACCTGCCAGCTGAAACGCTAGTTTAAGGAGAGGCCACCCTGCGGCTCTCGGCGGCGTGTGCAGGACGTGCCTGGAGTAAACCGCGGGCTTATCTCTGCCTCTGTGTTTTGGATCTCAAAGTTCCCTGGGGTTAACTCTGCCTCTGTGCTCTGGATCTCAAAGTTCTAGACCCCCCGGGATGCCTTGCCCGGCCCTGCTCATGTCCTCAAGTCCTCCTTGCTTGCGTTCGAGCTTAGACTGCATGTGCAGTGGTTAACGCTCCGGCGTCCCAGGCTGCAGGGTGTGCATGTCAGCGCCGAGGCCAAGCGACTGTGTGAGTCGAGGGTGGGAACTTGGGTTTGAGCACCCCCACCCCAGGCCTCCTCCTCCACGGTGAGCGGCGGAGGCCTCTCCAGATGGAGAAGGATTTAGTTTCTCTGAGTTCATTCTAAATTA
This sequence comes from Hydrochoerus hydrochaeris, assembly GCA_004027455.1. NCBI lineage: Eukaryota > Metazoa > Chordata > Mammalia > Rodentia > Hydrochaeridae > Hydrochoerus > Hydrochoerus hydrochaeris. Next base: position 68,697 of record PVLA01006279.1, read on the forward strand.
GGAAATCATGTGGGAATTGGAAAAGCTTGGAAATTCTGACTTGCTTTCCCAGGCTCTGAGAAAACAGGAAGAGAAAAGTGAAAATAAAGCTAGCACCCCTCCCACTCATTTCAGTTGCTGTCTGCCTAGCACTGATTAGAAAATCAGTATACTGTTTTGGAGAGGCCAACATGGGGTCCACAGAATGGTTTGTAATCTCTGGTTGATGACATAGATCGTTGACCTCTGCATGGCCTTTTTTAAAAATTCACACATACTTATATCACTTTAATATCGTTAACCCCAGTCTGCCAGAGGATGGATAGACTGCCATTGTCACTGACGTCTACACACGTGCTGTGCTCTGTCCAAGCGGCTGCCCTTCAGAATTCTGGTTTGGTTTGGTTTTGGGGTTGTCCTCTTCCCCCAAATCCCTGTACTGGGGACCGAACCCAGGGCTTTTGCATTGAGCTACATTCCCAGTCCTTTGTTATTTTGTAAGTTTTGGAAACAGGGTTGATGAGTTGCCCAGGCTGTGCTCCAACTTGTGATCCTCCTGCCTCAGCTTCCCAGAGTGCTAGAATTTCTGGTGTGCTCCCTCATAGCCAGTTTAGTGTTCTGTGTTTTAAAGAAAAGAAGTTACATAGATATGTATTTATAACATGTTTAGTTTTGCTTAATTTTGAACTTTTATTGAGGATACTTGTTTTCCCTTGTTGTTTGCTTTTTCATGCAAAATATTACTAAGCTTCCCCCGCTCTATTCCCATTTCACTGAGGTGTACTCACCTGTTTTTCAAGCCATTGAGTCTCCTGAGAATGGCATCGGGGTTTCCAGGTTTTTGTTCTTAGAAACAAAACGTTCTTAGGAACAAAACAAATGTTCCCAGGAACATTTCCTGTGAATGGTCTCCTGTCACACACACATAGCCAAGGTTTTCTCTTAGGTATTAATTCAGTGTTTTATTCAGGTCTTACATTTTCGTTTCTCGATTTTCAAAACAGTGAATTGGTTCCCTACTCCAAAAGTGATCAAAAAGCATTTCCATCTTTTTAAATCTTTTTTTCTGCCCACATCTCAAAACGATTTTTTTTCTCATATAGAGCATTTATAATATATAACAATCCATAAAGTACGGTGGTGAGATAGGAACAGCTTTGGAAAATAAGTCATAAAACACACGAAAAGATAAACTGATGCAGCACTAAGACATTTTATCTGCACCTGCATTTTATGAGATGCCAGGTCTGACACAAAAGGCAGGCAAACAGCAGACAGAAGCACTACAGCTGTGGAAGTTTCAGGAAAGAATCCCAAAAGAGATTGATACATTTCACTGTGCTATCTCAAGGCAGAACCATAGCGTGGCATTTGTGTCTTTATATATATAATTACATATTTATTGTATGTTACAGTCCCTTCAGTATCTTTTGGTCAAAGTTGCTGAGCCATAAAATTTTTGGTTTAAAAGTTTAAATGGCTTTCGTGTCAGTGAAAATGACTGCTAAATATTCCAGAGCTTGTTAGTAAAACAAAATAGCGTCACCACATTATTGTTAGAGCTACAGCAAAGTAGTGCTATCACGATTGCCATTTCAGAAGATGGTAAAACACTGTATGACAGTTTCAACTGAACAAACAACAACAACAAAATCCTTCCACCTTCCCAAGAGTCTTAACACCCTTTTGTCAACTTAACTGAAAGTTAGTATTAAATTAAATGTTTTTAGATCATAGAATTACTTTACATACTTCTGTATGTATGAACATCTTAAGGCAGCAGGTTAGTGGCATGTTCATCATTCAGATATTTGCTTTATAAAGTAAAAATCTTCAACTCAATACATTGAGCCTACTAAATACTTCACATTAGGTTTCATAGGTCTTTTCCCTCAAACTTTCCAAAATTTGGCTAGGGATTAAGCTCAGTGCAATAAGCACCTTCCTGGCAAGCGTGACATCGTGAGTTTGATCCCCACTACCAAAATAAATAAAATTGAATTTGCCAGGGATTTAGCTCAGCAGCATAAGTGCCTGCTCAGCAAGCTCAAGGTTATGAGTTCGATTCCTGGTACCAAAAAAAAAAACTTTCTAAAATTCAAAATTAACTGAGGATATCAACAAGACACAAACATGTTAACACTCTTCTACGTATTGTGATTTTTTTCAAGATGCATTTGTTAATTTTCTCAATACAAATTACACACCTCAGGATAAAGTTACTCAGCATTTTAGTTTCAGCAAAATGAGGATTTGATTAGGTTCTGGTCCATATTTTTGCAATATATAATCTCTAGGAAGAAAAAAAATGATCACACAGAAAAGTTGACAGTACTGAGGAGAATAAAATTTCTCCTCAGTAAGGCTACATTTGACTTCAAAAATGTTCTGGTTTGTTTTAATTCAATCACATGCAAAGCAATTTATAAAGGAACTTTTCCCCCCAGCACTGAGGATGGAACCCAAGGTTTTTATGTTGGGCCTCACCCTCATCCCTTTTTATATTTTAAAAATTTTGAGACAGGGTCTCTCACCTCGCTGCTAAATTGCCAGTCTGAGGTCAAACGTTCGATCCTCCTGCCTCAGCTCTCTGAAGGCTAGAATTACTGATACGTGTCACCATGCCTGGTAAGGAATGGATTTTGAAGGGAAAATGCAACATTGGGGAATGAGTACAAATACAAGTCATTTCGTTCATTGTTTTATGATAATTTGTTTTGACTCATTGTTTCATAAGCACAAAAATAAGCACAGAGAAGAGAATGCCCCAACAGAACACAGTCTTCAAGACTGAGGTGTTTTCCTAGCAAGGTCAGGGACCTGTCTCTTAGATTTGAAATTTAGGCTACAGCCCTGTTTGGGGTGGGGCCAGCACTGAGTATGAGCCACAGTCCTTGCACTTAACCACACTCCACTAGAACAATGGGCCATGTGGCCCAGACACAAGTAGCTGAAGGACTTGGTTTCATGTTTCACATTATTACAGGAATTCCTCCCCATAATGCAGGCTGGGAGAGACAATAGCTCCTCTCTTCCCTAAATGCTTTACCACTGATCTACATCCCCAGCCCTTATGTATTTATTTACTTATTTATTTTGGGGTTTCGTTTTGGTTTTTGGTACCGAGAATTGAACTCAGGGCCTTGCACTTGCCAGGCAGGTGCTGTGCTGCTGAGCTACATCCCCAGCCTATTTTTGGGTTAATTTTGGAGACAGGGTCTTGCTATGTAGTTCATGCTGGCCATTCATCGTGTAGTCCAGGCTGGTCTCAGACTCCCAGCAACCCTCAGCCTCCCCAGTGTACCACCACACCCAGGTGGACTACAGGGCTTTATTTACTTATTTTCAGTACTGTTGATTAAACCCAGGATCTTCAAATGTAAGGGTGAAGTTATAGAATAGCAAACTTATAGACATTCTATAGCGAGCGTTAAAAATCAATTAGCGGCCTGTGACTCTGCTCATGCTGCCTGTCCCATAGCCCGCTAAATTCAGTTAGCCTTGATTGTCTGCACCCAGCTGCTTCTCCCTGATAATGCACTAGGTCAACTTGACTATGTCCAGCTGCAATGCTTGTGTTCTTCCCTACTTAGAAGAATATATATTGTTTCCAACATGCTTCAGGGACTTCATGTTTGGAACAGATTGGCCCAGTCAAGGACACATTTAACACTACTTCACTCAAACCCCTTCTCCACTGTTGGGAGCAGTTGAAGCTGGAGAATGATCACATGTGTGGGACTACACAGAAAGACCAAAATAAGCTGTATAAACAAGTTGTTCCAGCACCAAGAAGGCAGGGGGTCCAGGCCAGCCAAACAATGGGTTGCTAGGCAGAGGGGCTGAAATTGACATCATCTTTCCCAGCCTATAAATGTGCTACAGTGGTTGAACAGTTCCTTTCCTCCCATTAGGAGGGCCACCTGACCCCGGCTTTGTCTTTTCTTTGTTTTTCTCATCCTCTCAGGGTTCTTAACTCCAAGAACCTCAGGAGCTGCATTTGGGTCGCAGCATATGGTACCAGATCATGGGCAGGGTAAGAGACTGAGGGTGAGAGGACACTTCTCATGTACGTGCAACTAAGTGCATTGGTTATAGGTCATTGGTCCTCCCTGGAGTGTATTGATATTGGCTTCATCATGTGTAAAGAGTGGGGCATTGAAACTCCCTTATTCTCTAGGCCAGTTATAAACGGGCCTGAGAGAAACCCTTTCCCCTGAAAAGAAAAAAGAAAAAAAAAGAGGTATATTGATTATATCAGCTGTCTAACTTTGGAACAAACTTATTCAAAAGAATCACAAATGTATAAGAAACTGTTTATTGCATGCTTGATTCCATTATTTACGTTCCTTCTGTGGATAAGGATTAGACAGGGTCTTAATAACCTTAAGCTTTTTGAAATAATGACAATGGAACTGGCTCCAAGCATTGTTTCAGTCAAGTCCTGAGCAGGGAAAAGATGACAGCATGAGAACCACCCTGATAACCTTAAGTGAGCCACTAACTGTCCAGTGAAACCTTCAACTATCTGTCCAAAGTGTAGAGGACAGTATCATTGGGCCACTCGATGTAAATTCAAAACTTCCAGCAGGGCCTGCGGCAGCCCTGACAAAGAGTAGAGATGTGACAGCTCAGACGGCTTCCCCGGGATGGCCCGGCCCTGCTTGGGCAGGCTCCTAGCGGGTGGGGGGTAATATGGTTCTGACTTGTGGTTTGCTGATTTCTGTTTACAAAATGCTCTTACAAAAGACAATTTCAAATAACCACTATGACAACAACTAACCTTTAAAACTTCTAAAAATTCAACATTTGGCTTTCACTAGCTGATAACAGGCTGGCTCCAGCATATTACTGTCTCACTATGGCTTTGTAGTGGGTCTTGATATCTGGTAAAGTAAATTCTCAAACTCCACTGTTTTTTCAAAATTGTTTACTACAGAGGTACTTGTTTCAAATTTGCAATTAATGTAACTCTACGTTTATTTAGGTCCCTTCTGCTTTAAGTCAATTTTAGTTGTCAATAGACTGACACTACACAGCTTGCTAAATTTCTTGAGTTTCTCCAGCAGAAGAAATTGTAAATTTATATACTTGGGAGAAAACTGAAAAACAGTCTAGAGAAAGACTAGGGGAAGAACAAAGCAACACAAATCAGCTGGCCCTGTACAGATTTTAAAGGGTTATTTAATAAAACTGCTGCTTTCTGCTCCTCTCACTATTTCTCACAGGCCCCCAGGCAGGGAGGGCACCAAAACCTCCACTGAGCCAGCCTGGAGTTTGGCCCAGACAAGGAAGGTAAAGAAAGAATGTTGCTTGTTTCAGCTGCAAGGAGAACTCAGGGTTATGGTTCAACCTACTCAAAACACAGTTCATATCTCCCTAGATTATTATATTGCTCCATTGGTTATTCTTCCCTTGACAAAAATTGGAAAATCTATAAATAAGCAAAGGTTACCTAAGGATTTTGGATCTTCTGATACTAGAGAGGTGGGACACGGCTTTGGCCTGCCCGAGCCACCCTGATTTTTCCTATCACCTGTGTACACGCTTTACGAATCAAAAGTTTACACTGCACTGGTGCTCAGATCCCCAACAACAGCAGGGCCTCCAGCCCTGAGCAGGAGCACCACCTGCATGTCACAAGAGAGCCCAAGGTACCGAAATATAAAATGCAGTTTCCATTTTCTTTATACCTTACCACAAAAAGTCTTTATAATCTTCAGGTCTAAAAGTAAACTAAATGTGCCCACAATTTAAATTTCAAAAAAACAAAAAGGAGAGTTCACCTCATAATAGATTTCACTTGGCAGCATATACCATTTAAAATATTTAAATTCTAATAAAGACAAAACTACTGCAGCAGAAAGGTAATGCAATCAAATGAAGGCTAAAAAGAGTCCATTGGAAATATCTTCATACTGGATAATAAAAATACCCAGTCCAGTGCTAATGTGGGGTCGAGGGTATGCTTATGTTTTTTCCAGGAAAAGCTAAATGTCCTATCTGGGCGTGAGTGTGTGCTGTCCAGATGTATCATGGACCTAAACCCAGGAAAGGAGTTGATCCTACCTCTGGAGAATCAGATGCTCACTCCATGACAGTGATGCCTTGGAGACCACGCAATAACTGATAGAAAAAGATGAAGCTAGAACCAACCTTAATTGACCCAAGATGCCCAGAAGGTGGTAACCAAAAATAAAAAAGGTCCAAATAGATGACAAAAGTGCATGCTAAGTCCTATGACAAAAATATATGTTAACTATAGATCAGATTTTGTCTTTTTCAAATTCTTTGGTAAGAGATCTCTGCTAACTGACCTACAACAAATCTGACTAGTCTATTTTAAATTACAAATTCTACAGTTGTAAAAATTTTGTGTAATTCAATTTGGCTAAAATATATTTGATTGCACTTTGATTGTGAAAGATGTTTGTAAATCTGTGTATCTGTTTGTCTGTTTGCCCAGTCTGTTAAGCTGTTGTTGGAAGTAGCTGAGCTACTGATCACTCACACTTATGGAGCCAATAGCACAAATGCCAATACAGGAGTGCCCAAGTGGCACGAAGTGCCTGAGAAACACCCTGAGGGCATGTGGTGCTGCCCGTGACAGGTTTTCAACCCTGAGGACACAAGGTGTCAGAAGCAAGCTAGTTTAGCAAAGGGGTGTGAAATAGCCCCAGGAACTTGGAGAGTTCTTGTGGACAGTGACAGCTCTGCATTTGTTTCTATGTCTGTTTGAATCTGTATAGATCATCTGCCCATGTTTGTCCATTGGTCCATTTGTCTGTGAACAGCTGTTTTTATTTTGAGCTCAGCAATTTTCCTTTTTCCTTTTTCTTTTGCATTTATAGATCATTTAATCAAGGTTTATTTGAGTGATAGAATTACAAAACATTCTTCCACCTAGGTTCCCAGTTAGTCAAAATGATGCTAGTCAGTTGTGTAGATGTAGTGTACATTGTTGACTATCATAACTTGAGAGTTTCTCATTGTTCAAAAATAATATGTTAAATGTTATGATTGGAGTTTTCTTAAGAAAAAAATTACAAAAATGATTAAACAAAAATCCCTTGGGGTTGGGATTATTGGACAGGACTCCAATTGATGAGTAAGAAAGTGGCCACCTGGTGACATTTTACCAGCGCTTGTTCATTGGTTGGAGGCCCCAATGATCTCCATAGCCTTATGGGAGTCACCCCAGCTAAAGTTACATAAGATATTATTGTAATATGTTCACTTTGGTCACCATTAAAAGAAATAATACATAGGGTTTTTTATTTAAAAATGCCCATACAAAGGTTTTCATATGGTTATGACAAATGGTTGTTGTTACCCTCATGGTGTATTCATATATTCATGCCTCTAGATGTACAGGTCTTTGAAAATGTAAAAACAGATTGTTTATAGTGACAAACTTTTATTTAAGATTCAGACCTCTGCCTCTAACAAATGCTTATGAAATCTACATCCCCCTAAACATCAACAAGTTAGGTAAAATCTTTTATGCATTAGTGATGATCACCAAAAAGAAGAAATTTGATGTCAAAATGAAAATTCAAGTGTGTTACAAAATGTCATCATGGTTTTTATGCTTTGATTTCTAATTTTATATGTAAAATATGTAACTGTTAATATTCTACAGGTATTCAAATGTTAAAACAGTCATGGTTGTTGAAAAATAATGGTTCTATTTTATGTTGTAAGATGTTTGATATTTAGATAAGATGATAATGTCTCTAACTACATTGTACTGTTATCAATCTTTTCTTCTGGATGTTCAGCAACTGAGGTTTGGAGACCAACAATTAGACAGATGGGCTAAGAGGACAGCCAATATTTTGGCCCTAGGCCTCCAAGGTCAGTGAGGACCCAGGACATAAGAGAACTTCTGCTTTGTCATCCTATACTCAGTGAATCCCTGGTCTTCTGATCAAGGACACTATGAAGCCACAGAGGAAAGTGATCATCAGTGTGTGGTGTGCCTAAGGAGAGTCACCAGGAGAAAAGATCTCCCAAGCTTTCACAGAAAGCAACTTGGTCAAGCAATGGCCATGACTCATCTGAACGGCTGACACTGACGGAAGAACTAAGAGGTGCTATAGCTGGTTCCAAGATTCTTGAGGAGGCCTAACTGACCTTGATAGATAACAAAAATTGTGTTTAGAACAGATCGAACCTTAACTTAGTCTTGAACATCCTGCAGAAAATGTACAACTACTAGAGGTATATAAAATAATGCTAAAATAGTATGTTAAAAAAGAAACTCGTATCACTTAATACCTTTTGGTAATTGCCAGGTACACTGGTAGCTGACTGCTGTTACAGATTAATGGACTGCACAGGGTTTCAGTTGCAGAATGCAGGGACTTAAAATCTTTGGACTGCACTTAAACAGATCTACAGAGCTCTCCAACACAGCTCCTCCAGCTTCAACTGACCACCCATCCTGTGCAACAATAAAACAAAAAAGAGGGATATGTTGGGAGCAGTTGAAGCTGGAGAATGATCACATGTGTGGGGCTACACAGAAAGACCAAAACAAGCTATATAAACAAGTTGTTCCAGCACCAAGAAGGCAGGGGGTCCAGGCCAGCCAAACAATGGGTTGCTAGGCAGAGGGGCTGAAATTGACATCATCTTTCCCAGTATATAAATAAAGGTGCTACAAGTGGTTGAACCTTTCCTCCTCCTATTGGGAGGATAAGGGCTCCACCTGACCCCAGCTTTGTCTTTTATTTTTCTCATCCACTCACGGTCCTTAACCCCAAGAACCTCAGGAGCCGCCTTTGGGTCACGGCACCCTACCTTCCCAGAAATCTACTTAGAACTAGCTTGCTTGACAACATACGACTTAATTCATGTAAGCAACCATGTAATAACCTGCCATCAGCCTTGTATTTCCTGCTTGCAAACTATATTTAAACTGAATCTTAAATTGACTCATGGCTGATGATATGGAACTGATTCCCACCAGCCACTAGCATAATAAAAGTTGCCTTCTAATTCCTTGGTACAAAGACTCTTCCATTCAGTTTGATACTAGTTTTTCTGCAACACAAACAGAGCCACATCCCAGTCTTTTTTTTTTCTTTCCATTTTTAAATTTTGATACACAGTTATCAGTTAAATCGCCCAGAATGGGCTTGAACTTACAATTTTCCTGCCTCAGCCTCCCAGAGTACTGGGATACAGGCATGTTCTACCATCTGCCCAGTTGTCAACAGGATTTTAATGTAGCTTCAATCACCTCCCCCAGGATATTGCTGTGTAATTAAGGCTGGTCTTGAACTCACTATGGAACCCAGGCTTGTCTCAAACAAGTACTGGTATTACAGGTGTGTAGGTGTGCACTACCACACTCAGATGAGTCATTTTTGAGTAATCTTTTTTTGTGTGTGTGGGTACTGGGAATCAAACTCAGGATCTTGCACTTGCCAGACAGGGCTGTGCCTGTGAACTATATACCTGGCCCCTCAATGATTTTAATGTGTCTCTCCTGAGTCAAAAGTCCTGATTTTGCAATATAGATATGTACCAATTTCCCCATAATGAATATATTTACTATGTATCACAATAATATACTAATAAAAATTGAATAAAATCTTGATTTTTTTGAAGAAATAGAAAATTCATCTTTAAGTTAATATGGAAGTTCAAGAGACTACTTATTTACTTGTTTTCAGTACTGTTGATTGAACTCGGGGTCTTGAAATGTAAAGGCAAAGTTATAGAATAGCAACCTTATAGACATTCTATAATGAGAGTTAAAAATCAATTAGTGGTCCAAACAATCTTAAGAAAAAACAAATGTAGAGAACACAATCTACTTTTAAAATTTACTACAAAATTGCACTCATCTAAACAGTGTTGTGCTGGCATAAAGACAGATATATGATCAATGGCACAGATGAGAGTCCAGGAAAAAACCTCTTACATACATGATAAATAATTTTCCACAAGCAATGCAAGGAAAATTGGTTATCCATATGCAAAACAATGAAGTTGACTACTACCTAAGACCATGCACAAAATTAATTCAAAATATATCAAACACATAAGATATAAAACCTAAATCCATAAAACTTTTTAAATTTTTTAAAAAGTATTTTAAAGGGAATAAAATGAAACAAAATGAAATAAAATAAGACAAAACAATAACTGGATTTCAAAAACAAGACAGAAGGAATCCCCCAAAGTTGCAATATTACATATTGTTATCCTCTAAATACATACTCAGGCTACCAGCTTGAGGCCTGCAAAGTCAATCAATCAATTCAAGCATTAAGTTGCTTTTTAATTCAGTTGCTATCATCTCAGCCTGTGTTCCTCTGAATTAGCAGGTTGCTTGGAGGTGGGGGAACACTCTTGTTTCCTAGTCCTCACACCAGCTGGCTCACAGCGGGGCGTGGGTTGGCTTCTTGGTGCTCCTCCCAGCCCACAACTGCTGCTGGCTCATGGGAGGATGCAGCCTGGCTTCTTGGTTCTTCAGGCCCACATGGCTGCCACTGGCTCACAGGAGGGCATGGTTTGGCTTCCTGGTTCTTCTCCCAGCCTGTATGGCAGCTTCTGGCTCACTGGAGGCAGTGGGTTGACTTCTTGGTCCTCCTTCTGGCCTGCATAACTGACATTGGCTCCTGGAAGGGCGTGGGTTAGCTTCTTGGTTCTCCTCCCAGCCCATGATTTGTAAAAGTCTTAAAACATTAGATAAAACCTTTATGGCAGTCAGATGTGGTGGTGCATTCCTATAATCCCAATACTCAGAAAACTGGGGCAGGAGGATCATTTCAAGTTTGAGGCCAACCTAAACTACATAATGAGTTCCAGGCTAGCTTGGACTACCTAGGGAGACCCTGTCTCAAAAAAGTAAAAATAAAAAGCTTTATGACAAGCCAGGTATTATGGCACATGCCTGTAATTCCAGCTACTCAGGAGGCTGAGGCAAAAGGATCCCAAATTCAAGGTCAGCCTGAGCAAATTAGTACCTCAGAAATAAAAAGGGATGGGTTACCTGTCAGTGATAGATCACTTGAGAGTTCAGTCTCTAACCTCACACCCACACTAATAGTTTTTTTTTTTCAGTACCAAGGATTGAACTCACAACCTCATGATTGTCAGGCAAGCACTTAAGTCACTGAGCTAAATCTCCAGCACACACACACACACACACACACTTTATGACTTTGAATTTGGCAATGATTTCTTTTTCTTCCCTTCCCTTCCCCCCCCCACCCTCTTTTTTTGTTTGTTGTTTTTTGAGACAGGGTCTAACTATGTAGTTCAGGTTTGCTTTGAACTCACCATGTAGCCCAGAATGGCCTCAAACTCAAGGCAGTGCTCCTGCCACAGCCTCCTGGAGTACTGGGATTACAGACCTGTACATCACCCCCAGAGGTGATGGTTTCTTGAATATGACATAAAAGCACAAAAGATACAACAAAAGAAAATAAGTAAATTGAACCTCATAAAAGTGAAGTAAGAAACACTTTTCTTACACTTATAAGAAAAGGACATTATCAATAGAGTAAAAAATACAGCCCATAGATATATTTACAAATCACATATCTGATGACAACACCCAGAACATATATAGAACTAATACTCGATAAGATCAACAATCGAATACTCCCAAACCCACATCATTTTTAAAAATGGACAAAGAATCTGACATTTCTCCAAAAGATTTACAAATGGCCAATACCACAAGATAAGATGTTCAACACCATTAGCTATCAGGGAACAAAACCACACTGAGACAACACTTTATACTCATCAGGATGATGTTATCAGAAAACAAAGAATATAGGGGATCTTGGTAAGGATGTGGAGAAAAAAAAAGATTTTTTTTTTTACTGCTTCAGCTACCCATGGTGAACCAGGGTCTGAAAATATAAAATGGAAGATTCCAGAAGGAAGCAGCTCATAAGCTTTCAGTTGCATGCTGTTCTAAACAGCAGAATTAAATCTACCCTGGATGCAAATCACCCTGTGTCCAGTTAATCCCTTTGTCCCTGTCTTGATTTCCAGACCTCAAAGTGCAAAAATAGTGATGTAAAGGAGGCCCCAGGCAGGAATGGAGCAGGGAGGGACAAGTGCACTCTGGTGCTAAGAGTTAGGCTGCAGAGGACAAGGGGAACCCAGAGGTATGGTGCCAACCAGGATTTCAGGTCCTACCTTGTATCTGCCTGTTCTGCTTCTCAAGAGGACCCCGACCAATAGACATGGAATACACAGAAGAGGGACGTGAAAAGGGTTCGGATGCGTTATGTGCACTAACCAGTGCTCTAAGATGAACGCAATCATTATGTACTGCATACGTACAGCACTAATAAAAATAAAAATTAACTAAAAAAAGGGCTCAGGATATGGCTCAGCAGCACAAGCACCTAACTGGCAAGCACAAGGGCCCAAGTTCAATCCCCAGTACAAAAAAGAAAATCCTCACAAATGGCTATACAAAATGTGGCCCTTGAATATCAGAGAATATTATTCCATCTTTAAAAGGACAGAAGCAGGTCGTGGTGGCCCACGCCTGTAATCCCACTACTTGGGAGGCTGAGGCAGGAGGATCATCATGAGTTTGAGGCCAGCCTGTGCTACATAGTGAGTTCAAGGCCAGCCTGGACTGCATAGCAAGAAACTGTCTCAAAAAACCAAAAAGAAATAAAAGGAAGCTAGAGGTTTAGCTTAGCGGCATAAGTGCCTGCCTGGCAAGCATGAGGTCATGAGTTCAATCCCCAGTACAAAAAGAAGAAGAAACAAGAAGAAGAGAAAAAGAAATAAAAGGAAGAAAATTCTGATGCAAGCTACATCAGTGAGCCTTAAGGATATTGTGCTAAGTGAAACAAGCCAATTGGAGTAGGACAAACATATGAGTCTACTCATACGAAGTACTAGACTAGGCAAATTCATAGGGACAGGAAGTAGAAGTTTCCAGCAGCCAGAGGAGGGAGAGTTAGTGGGGACAGAGTTGATACTGGGGATGATGGAAAGATGTTGTACATGGATGATGGTGATGGTTACACAGTAGTGTTGATGTACTTGCTGCTATGGACTTCTACTCATTTTTGTTTTTTGATTTTTTGAGATGGAGTCTTAAACTTAAGACAATACTCCTGCCTCAGCCTCTCAAGCGCTGGGATTACAGATGTGTGTGAACCATGCCTGGCTAAAATTTTAAAGTAAGCTGGGGAGAGGATGCATAGTTACAGTGACGGTGATGGCTGGCAACCTCAGAGGACTCTGCAGAGCTGAAAAGCAGAGAGGAGTGGTGGACATGGAGGACTGCACTGGCTGGTGCTGTTGGTCCTGATAATCCATGACCAAGATTAACTAAGGGTCACAGAAAATATGGTGGCACAGCGCCAGAGAACCAAGACCTGGGCCCAACAAGCAACAACTTCTCATCGCCGACAAACTGAAGAGGTCAGATCTTCCGACAGACTCAAAACCCAAAAACCAGCTACACCTGGAAGATGCCTCAGAGGCGTAATCATCACCTAAGTGTCCTAAACACTACCAATAAAGCAACTTACCATAGGCAACTTACAAGCATCACCCCAGGAATTAAACTAGAAAAAGAGAGAAAATAAAGTGAGAAGACACTTAAACAAAATGCAGCCTCAGACATCCAAAGGCAAATCCAGGGGGCAATGAGGTGGGACAATCTGAAAGCCCCCACCAGGTCTCGCTGTAATGGAAACAACAAAGCAATTGAATGAGGCTCTGGAATAAATGAAATCAGAAATAAACTCTCAGGTACGTACAGAGATTACCAAAATATACACCATGCTTAATGAAATTAGAGCAGATACAGAAAAAAAAAATAAATAGATGAACTTAAGCAAATTATGGAATTGCAGCATAGGAAAGAAATGGAATCTATAAAGCAGATTCAAGCAGGTATCCAGGAGAATAAAAACCCCACTGAAAGTATTCAAAGAAGATTAGGTCAATGTGAGGACAGGATCTCCGATATTGAAGACAGGCTTGCTGTTAGCAACCAGAAAAAGAAAGATTTCTCAAAACTAGCAAGGGACCATGAGAAATCAATCCAGCTGCTGTTAGATGAGACAAATAAGAATAACTTACAATTAATTGGAGTCAGTGAACAAGCAGAAGATAACACAAATTTTGACTTTTAAGAAATGTTCAGTGACATCATGACAGAAAACTTTCCTGGTAGAGAAAAATAATTTGACATCAGACAAATGAGGCATCTAGAACTTTAATTAGCAATGATAAAAAAAATCTACAGCATATCATATCATATCATAGTTAAGATTCCAGAAATTGAACACAAGAATAGAATCCTAAAAGTTGTTAGAGAAGAAAACACAAATCATCTATAAAGGAAAGCCCATCAGAATTACAGCTGACTTCTCAGCACAAACTCTCAAGTCAAGGAGAGCTTGGAGTGAAGTGCTCCAAGTTCTAAAGGAAAACAACTTTCAACCCAGATTAATGTACCCTGCAAAACTGTCTTTCAAAACTGATGGAGAAATAAGATATTTCCATGACAAAGAACATCTGAGGAAATTTATGAACACCAAACCAGTACTCCAAAATGTTCTGAAGAACATTCTAGAAAGAGATAATAAGGACTACAGCTCCATGAACCCCAACAGAAGATATCCACCAGGGAAGGCAAACAATTAGAGGGAGGGAAAAAGAGGGGCAGCCAACAACAGGAAAATAACATGACAAGAATAAGTCGATACATATCAGTTATATCCATCAGTGTAAAATGGTTTCAATTTACCAGTCAAAAGACATAGACTAGGAAAATGGATCAAGAAGCAAAATCCAGCAATATGCTGCATAAAAGAAACATTTAATTCAAAAACAAATTCATAGACTGAAAGTCAAAGAATGGAAAACAATATTTCATGCAATGAGGTCCCAGAAAAAAGCAGGGGTAGCTATGGATCAAGAAGCAAGATTCAACAATATGCTGCATACTAGAAACACATTTAACTCAAAAAGAAATTCAGAGATTGAACATCAAAGAATGGAAAACAATACTCCATGCAACAGGAACCCAGAAAAAATCAGGGGTAGCTGCTATTCTACTTGCAGACAAAGTGAATTTCAAGCCAAGACTGATTCAGAGAGATAAAGAAGGTTGTTACATCCTCATAAAGGGAACAATCCAAGAGGAAGAGATAATAATCATAAATACATATGCAACAAATACCAGTGCACCCAGCTATACAAAACAATTACTAATGAAAATGAAAAATCAAATAAGCCCTAATGCAATTGTATTGGGAGACCTCAATATCCCACTGTCACAAAAAGACAGATCAACTAGACAAAAAATCAATAATGAAATATTAGAACTAATCAAACCTTTGAACAAGTGGACCTAGTAAATATCTATCGAGTGTTCCACCCCACATCAGCATACATGTTCTTCTCAGCTGCACACGGGGCATTCTCCAAAAGAGACCATATACTGGCTCACAGAACATGCTTAAGTAAATGCAAAGGAACTGAAATTACCCCTTGCATACTATCAGACCACAGTGCAATGAAATTGGAAATCCATGCCAAAGGAAACCGCAAGAACTTCATAAACACATGGAAATTAAATAGCACCCTACTGAACAACCAATGGGTCACAGATGAGATTAATGAAGAAACTAGACAGTTATTACAGTTGAATGATAATGACAATACAGCATTACGGAACTTGTGGGACACAATATGAAAGCAGTCTCAAGAAGGAAATTTACAGCAGTAAATTCCCATATCAGGAAAACAGAGCAAGCACATGTAAACAACTTAATGCTGAACCTCAAACTTCTAGAAAAAGAACAGGCTAAACCAAAAAGTTGAACGAGGGAGGAAATTATAAAGATCAGAGAAAAGAGCAGAGCATGATGGCTCACGCCTGTAATCCCAGCACTTGGGAGGCTGAGGCAGGAGGATCATTGTGAGTTCGAAACCAGCCTGGGCTACAAAGTGAACTCAAGGCCAGCCTGAGCTGCATAGAGAGACCCTGTCTCAAAAAGACAAAATAAAAAAAAAAAAAGATCAGAGCAGAAATTTACACACTGGAGACTAAAAAAACAATACAAAGAGTCAATGAATCAAAGAGTTGGTTCTTTGAAAGCTTAAATAAAATTGACAAACCCGTAAAAAAAATGAGCTGGGGATGCAGGCACATGCCTGTCATCTCTGCTACTAGGAACGCTGAGGCAGGAGGATTCGCAAGTTCAAGATCAGCCTGGGCAACACAGAGACACTCCTGTCCCGGGGCAAAAAAAGAAACTGAGGTAGCTGAGTGGTAGAACATGTGCTTAGCATGTAGAAGGAACTGGGGTTGATCCCCAGGACCAAAAAAGGTTAAAGTAGTAAATTTTATGTTATGTATATATTATTACAGCAAACGTTTTAGTTCTCAGTGACACTAACAAATCACTGCTTTGCTGCATCTCACTCAGTTGGAGACTCAGATTAATGATACCAGGCCTGCCTGCAAGCACATGGCTTGGAAAACGGTGTACTGTGTTTTCTGGTCTGCAGAGGATATCAAGGGTCTCTGATTGATCGATGATTTTTGGGACATGGAGGGTAGAACCCAGAGATGCTCTGTCACTGAATTACAGTCCCAGCAACTTTGGGGGTGGTGGTTGTTGGAGACAGGGTCTCACTAGGTTGCCCAGGCTGGCCTTGAACTTGAGATCTTTCTACTCGGCTCCTGAGTAGCTACAATTATGGATGTGCACCATCACACCCTATAGAACCTTTTCTTTCTTTCTTTCTTTCTTTCTTTCTTTCTTTCTTTCTTTCTTTCTTCTTTTCTTTCCTTCTTCTTTCTTTCTTTCTTTCTTTCTTTCTTTCTTTCTTTCTTTCTTTCTTTCTTTCTTTCTTTTTTTCTGTTGTTGTTTTCCTTTAATTGAAAAAAGTTCTCAGTATGTGGTCCAGCATAGCCCAGGTTCCGGATCCTCTCTGACAGAATTTGCTTTTGGTTTTGCTTTTTTGACTCGGAGTCTCACTATATAGTCCAGGTTGGTCTTGAGCTCGCAGTAATTCTCCTGTGTCAGCCTCTCAAGTGCTGCATGCATCTGGCTAAATTTATTGATTCGTAAATGAATTTTTGTGTGAGGAGCTGAAGATTGATCACACATGCATGGGGCTGGAGCAAAGCCAGTCCTGAGAACAAAGAACACCCAAAGTGAACTGCATGAACAAGCCGCTCCAGCTCGGAGAACACCCAAGCAAACAGGTTATAGGCAGGGGGGTGTCACATGACATCAACCTGCCGAGTAATAAACACGCTGCTGTCATTGAGCAGTTCCTTTCCTCCCGTCTGGAGAGAGGGCTCCAGCTGGCCTCAGCTTTCTGTATTCTGACTCTACCGTATTTCTCCACCCTCCCACCATCCTTGCCCCAGGAACTTTCAGAGCTGCACTGAATGCTGCATTTTTGTGTCTTCTGTAACGATCTTCTAACCAAGATCAGAACTGCCATTACCTATATTCTCCCCTCAGAGGTTTTGTCTATCTGTTTGCTTCTTTCTCTTTTTGTCATGATGCTGGGCTCTCTAACCCAGAGCCTTGTACCCACTAAGCAAGTCCTCTACCCCGGAGCTACAGCCCCAGTCCTCCTCCAAAAGTTTTATATCTGGATTTTGACTTTCAAGTTTTTAATGCATCTGAAACAGATGGATCCCCCCACTCTGACTCTCATTCCCCCAATTCCCCCATGTAAACAACGTATTTTTTAGCACAATTTTTGAATTTTTTTCTTTGTCTGGTCATGGTGAGCTTCCCTGCCAGCTCTGTCACAGTGCCCCTCTGGGTCCAGCAGAACGCAGAAAGCATACTTGGTAATTTGAACAGAGACAATTTAATACAAAAATGTTAACTAGGCCAGGTATGCATACCCATCATCCCAGCACTCAGGAAGCTGAGATCACCACAAGTTTGAGGTTAGCCTGTACTACATAGTAAGTTCAAGGCCAGCCTGAGCCACATAGCCAGAGCCTGTCTCAAACAAATGAACAAAAATTCACTAGTAGAATTGCTGCCATCTATGTGAACAAGTAAGACTGGGTGCACACTTACAAGCCTTATAGAAAGAAGGCGGGAACAGCAAGCAACTCTCCTCTCCCTCCCCCAGTCTCGAAGCCCTGGTTTAAAGAGCGGGAGAAACTGATTCTTCTTTTCTTTTCCCCACTGTGCCCCTGGGCACTGAACCCAGGGCCTCTGCATTGAGTCACAGCTAACTCTTTTTAAATATTTTACTTTGAGACAAGCTCTTACCAAGTCCCTAAAATGCCCAAGCTGGGTTCTACCTTGCAGTTTTCCTGCCTCAGCCTCCCAAAGTGCTGGGATAACAGACATGTGCCACCTTGCCTGGCTTTGGTATCGCATCTTAGTGGAAGAAACTACAAAATCATATTGCAAAGGATGTGGTCACAAAGAAGGAAAGAATTTTTTAAATCAATCAACCACAAAGAGTTGATTTCAAAGACTATGCACTACTGATGTCCAGAGGCTGTTGTCTGATTTAAAGAATATATTAACAATGTTTTCTCATTTACAGGGAAACCTCCCATGCTGATAACGTGAATTAACACTGGTTCTGTGCTGTTTGTCATGCCCATTAGATCAGGTTCCTTTCTAGTCCTACTCTACTAATTCATGATGAAGTGTATGTGGACCTTATCAGACCCTCTCCCTTATCTACAGAGAAGGCGTGTGGTTTTCTCCTTTATCTATGGGCACAGAAAGCACATAGATCGCCCAATAGTAAACCACTTCTTATTCTTGGGATGGACCTAACTGGGTCTCACTGTGTTATCACATAGATGCAATTCATTCACTGACGTTTGAGGAGATGTCTTTGTACTTACCAATGTATCTGTAAATGAAATGGCTATGCTTTAAAAAAAAAAAAATTACTAGTCCCAGCCAGAGCTAGCGGTGTACGCCTGTAACCACATAGTGCTGGGAGGCTGAGGCAAGAGGATTGCAAGTTCAAGCCCAACCTGGGCAACATAGTGATTTAGGGAGCCCCTGCCTCAAAAAGTATGTGTGTGGAGGTACTGGGGATATGGTTCAATGTGAAGGGCTTAATCCCCAGTACTGAAAAAAAACAACAAAAAAACCCCAAACCCCAGTACTTAATCCCCAGTACTGAAAAAAAAAAAACCCAAACCCCCAAACTGGAAAAACTGGTCTTATCTAATTTTGCTAATCAAAGTTATACCAGTCTCACAGAATGATTTGAGGAAACATTTTCTCTTTTTTCCTCCTCTTCCTTCTCCCCCTCTCCTCCTCCCCCTTTTTTTTTTCTAGAGATGGAATCCAGGAGTGCTCTGCCACTCAGATACATTTCTGATCCTTTTAAAAACAATTTTGTGCAAAGTGTGGTGGTGCACACAGTGAGGCTGAGGCAAGAGGATCACCGCGAGTGTTAGACCAGCCTAGACCACAAAGATAGTTTAAGTCCAACCTGGACTACAGAATGAAACCCTGTCTCCAAAAAAAAATTTTTTGATACCAGGGATTGAACTCACGATCTCATGCTTGCCAGGCAGGCCCTTGTTTGTGCCACCACACCTGGCTGGCCTTTAATGTTCAACTCTGTGGGGTGAGCAGTCCTGAGTCTGGGTGGTAGTGATGGGTTTATGTTTCTACCAGGAACATGAAGTTCCACTAACCCCTCAGCCGTGCCTGACCTTTAGTCCTTTTGGGCTCCTCATGGCAGAATCCAGCAGCCAAGGAGTCGCTCTGCTGGTGAAAGGCACCAACCTCATTAACCTTCCTCTTTTTTTTTTTTTTTTAAGGAGAAAAAAAAGCACAGAAAAACCAAAAAACAAACACACAAAAAACACAGTATGACCACTACTGTTAAATTCCTATCCTTTTGTTTTGAACTCCTGCTTCACTATTGTCTTTAACTTTTCTCCTAGAGGATGCGGTGGGGGTGGCTATGACTCACTGAGCTGTCCACGCTTCCTGGTCCCCTGGGAGGTGCAGCCAGGTCACTGCAATCACCACAACATGCCAGGAGTAGGTGACCATGCTTCTGGACTGAAGATTCAGTACCCTTCAGCTATCAATAGATTCAGTGTAATTCCAACTAAAATAACAGGAGGTACCTGGCATGGTGGAGCGTTCCTGTAATCGGGAGGCTAAGGCAGGAGGCTTGCCATGAGTTCGAGGCCAACCTGGGCAATATAGTGAGTTCAAGGCCTGAACTACATAGTGAGACCCTGCTTCAAAAAACTAAAAACTATTTTTAAAAAGCCAGAAGGCTTTTTTTGATTGGTACATGTGTCACTACATGATGCCATGCTGGCCTTGAACTTCCGATGATCCTCCTGCCTCAGCTCCTGAATACAGTGGTTACAGGTGTGCACCTCCACATCAAGCTTACTATTTTTTTGTTTTGGGGATTGAACTCAGGACCTTACACTTGCCAGGAAGCTGCTTTGCCACTGAGCTAAATCTCCAGCCTATTATTTATTTATTTTTTTAAGACAGGATCTCACTATATAGTTCAGTCTGGCCTTGAACTTTCTATGCAGCCCAGGCTGGTCTTGAATGAGTGGCAGTCCTCCTGCCTCAGCCTCCTGAGTTTCTGGGATTCCTAGTGTATACCACCAAACCCAGCTGAAAGTGTGGTATTAGTATAGAGCGAAACATATGCATAAGAGACAAGAAAGACACCAATGCTTACATACTCAATTCATTTTCAGCAAGTGAACCAAGGCAGCTGGAAAAGGAAAGGCTGGTCGTCTCTAGAAAGGGTGCATGGACCAGAAGGGGAGAAATGAACCTTGGCTCAAACACAGTACTGGTTTCTTGTCTAACTGCGACTCAAAACAGTTTCCTTCAGGTGTCTGGCAGTGATCTTTGCGAGGTCACATAGCTGTCTGGGGGTTGGGCTTGGGAAGCTCGAAAGGTTGCTGCTGCTTCCACTTCCTCTTCTGTCACAGACCTGGTGGCTCTGGGGACAGTGAGTCCATCTTAGGACTCACTGTAGACATTCCAGGTCTGCACATTCTGCATTCACGGATTCAACTGACAGCTGAAGCTGTTAGGGGAAAACTGTGTCTGTATTAAACAGTACAGTAAAGGGCTTTTTCTTGTCACTGTTCCCCAAACAACATACTGAAACAATTACTCACACAATTTTTACATTATATTAGGAATTTTGAGTAATCTAGAGGTGATTTCCTTTTTTTTTTTTTTTTTTTGTATTTTTGAGACAGGGTCTCGCTGTGCAGTTCAGGCTGGCCTTGAGCTCACTTTGTAGCCCAGGCTGGTCTCGAACTCACAACAATCCTCCTGTCTCTGCCTCCCGAGTGCTGGGATTACAGGCATGAGCTCTAGAGGTGATTTAAAGTGGAAAGATATGCATAGGATATAGGCAAATAATGTACCACTTTACCCAAGGAACATAGGCTCCTGTGTATTCTGGTTATCTGAGAAGGTTCTGGAACTAAGCCTTGATAGTTGCCCATTATTTAAGAATACCAGAAAAAAGGAAAGAAAAGAATACTGAGGCAGGTGTGGTGGAGCAGGCCTGTAATCCCAGCACGTGGGAGGCTGAGACAGGAGGATTGCCTTGAGTTCGAGGCCAACCTGGACTACAGAATAAGACCTTGTCTCAAAAAAACTAAAAACGAAAGAAAGAAAGAAAGAAAGAAAGAAAGAAAGAAAGAAAGAAAGAAAGAAACTGAGAGATGGCCATTATTTAAGAATTGGAAGCATATTGTCATCCTCAACAAATTCACTGTTTCCACAAATAGATTCACTTTACATTAATGGAGTTCAAATTACTAAAATGATGTGAATATTATCAATGAAACAATCCAGATTGTGTTGAGAGTGGGTTTTTGTTATTATTATTATTTTTTGTACTAGAAAAGATTAAAACTAGCCCCTAAACCTCGGTTTAGAAAAGGACTTGAAAGCAAACGTTGTGTCAGTTTTCCTGACCTCAGAGACATCCGGGTCAATTATGGCTGTCACACCTGTCACTAGGGCGCTCCTGAGAGCCGTGCCCCCTTCTGGCCGCGGATCTGGTTCCCCAGCGCGTCGAATCCCAGCCTCACCACGCGAGGAGAGCGCGCTGGCTGTAGCCTAGCATGTGCGAAGCCTTGGGTGCAACCCCTGCCCAGAAAGAAGGGAAAAAGAAAAGAAAGAGAGAGGCCCCGTGCCCCTTGCTGCCTGGTACGCGCTCTCGTGTGATGCGTCCCGGGTCCGGCCCCAGCTCCAGCCGGGTGACAACAGCTGCCGTCTGCAGGGCTTGGGCTGCGGGCCGGAGGCCGAGCTCAAAGCGGTGGTGACCTGTGAGCCTCGTGCTTACAGCTGGCCTTTGCGGCAGTACCACTAGTGTCCCCCTTAACAGGGGAGCGGGCAGGTTTAGAGACCTCAAGTGACATGCCCAGGTCACCCCGCGTCCGGAGAGCTCAGGATGGAAGCTCAGCTCTGTCTGGCGCAGTGACTGCCACCTCAGGTGCAGTTATCTGTCACAACGGGACCTGGGACATAGTGGCTGCACGGACCCTGGGGGGCCCTTCAGGTTTGCCTGGAAGCAAGTCACACTTTACAAGTCCCTTTGGGTCCACCCCGGTGGCCCCGCGTGGCCAGCTCAGGCAGCGGGGTGCTCTCAGCAGCAGCTGCTGCTCCAAACCTACAGCTCTAACTAAGCCGGGTCCCTCTGGCTGCCGTAGACGGTCAGCCTCCCTTCCACCGGGCCTTGCAGAAAGCGCAAGCTCTCCCCGCCCAGGTCTTGATTCAGTCACTCATCAGCTACTCGGTGTGTGTCCTCTAGAGCAGCGAGCAAGACCAGTGGCCACCCTGGTGGAGATGACATTTCAATAACCTCGTGGGGAGACAGAGAGAGTTCCCTGTTAGCGGGGACGCCCTCGCCCCCTTGTGGTCTTTCCGCGCCATTGCAGCTTTCCAGGTTTGCGAGCCTTTGCAAGCGCTGTCTCCCGCAGGGCGGCCACACGAACAGCGGGGCCTCGGCGCTGGCTGCGAGGGGCCTGTGTGGAAAGTCCTGGCTTGTCCTTGGGGCTTGGAGGGGCCGCAGGCCCAGCGCAATCCCAGCTTCATTCTGTCCCAGACAGTGGGGGGAGGGGAGCAAGGAGGGACAAAGAGGCAGAAGGAGGAAAGGAGGAAAGGAAAAGAGGGAAGCAGGGAGGAAGGGAAGAAGAGAGGGAGAGAGGAAGAAAGTCTTGCTTCCTCATCCTCACATACCATGCAGAGGGGACCCCAAGCCAGCCCCCCCCTCCCTTTCTGGACCCGGCCCCTGGGCCTGTCTGTCACTAAATCATATCTGCCCCCTGCAGCGCCATCCCCACGGGCGGCCTCGTCCCCTCCCAGAGCTCTCAGGTCCAGCCGCCGCTGAGTGGAAGGGGGAGCTGCGCCCCCAGAGGGCCGGCCTCCCTCACCCACTTCCACCGACACCTGGAACAGAAGAGCGCGTTTTAAAACTGTATCTCTGGGCACACACCCGCCCTTAGACTCCTGCTTCCTGTCATCCTGTGACCCTCCCTCCCTAGTCCCCAGGACTCCGGAAGGACACAATGGGACAAAGGAAGTCATGATACTGGTGCCACCCAGTCCACAACAATAGACCCGCAGGGAGGAATGGTTAGATATGGAGCCGATTGCCAAGGCCCCATTGAAAGCACTAAGCGGGGAGATGAGACCAGGGTTTCAGAGGGGACCTGAGGAGTTGGGTGACCAGGAAAAGTCTTTGTCCCCAGCCACTCCCACTCTGGCTGAAGGGTGAACATGGAAAAGAACCCGGAGAGATGGGCTGCTGAGTGCCCCAGGCCTGAGGCTGTGCTTCTGGGCCCAAGCCAGTTGCAGGGCACAGGAGGGAGGAGGGACAGGGGTGACCAGAGCGCTCTCAGAGCCTCCACAGAGGCCTGGGGATGGGCAGAGGTTAGGCCATCAGGAGTGATACACTCATGACAACAGGAACTGGTGATCCTGGAGTGGCCCCTGTCCTTTGGCGGTGTCTTAGTCTGTTTCCTGTTGCCTTAAGGTTTTTGAAGCTGGAGCATTATACTAGGCAACATGGCATGCACATGTGTGTGTGTGTGTGTGTGTGTGTGTGTGTGTGTGTGTGCGCGTGTGCGTGCACTGAGGATTGAGCCAAGAGCTTCAGATCTGCTAAGCAGAAATACTCTACCTCTGGCTACACTGTCTGCCTTGGTACTTAGAAAGAAAGGAAGTTTGTTTGGCTCACAGCTTTGTAGTCCAAATGCTGAAGGTCAGGACATGCCATCTCTGCAGCTTCTGCTGGGGTCCCGCTGAGTGCATCACACAGGGCAGAGAAGTGTCAGGAGACAGGGAGTACAGAAAAGGACACGCACTGGGGCCGGGGATGTGGCTCAGTGGCAGAACTATTGCCTTGCAGGCTCAAGGCCCTAGGTTCCATCCCCAGCATCCCAGAAAAGGACAAACTGGCTATAGGGAGGCACCCGGCCGAGGCTGAGACAGGAGGACTGCTATGAGCTCAAGAGAGCCTAGGCTATCTAGTGAGTTCAGAGCCGGCCTGAACTGCGAAGTGAGACCTTGTCTCCAACAAACAAACAGAATAATCAGAATAGGATGAGCACACAGGCAGCCCTGCTTTATAAGCACCTACCCGTGGGAGAAGTCACTTACTCATTTTTTTGTTTGTTTTTGTTTTGGGAATTGAACTCAGGACCTCATACTTGCCAAGCAGGCACTTATCCCCCCGAGCTATATCTCTGGCCCAAGTTAGTTACTCTTGGAGACTGGCATTGACCATTTCATGGCAGCATTTCCAGGAACCTGATCGCTTCCTCCTAAATGTTCTGCACATTCCAGCACCAGGATCAAGTTTCCAGTGCATGGCCCCAGGGTGCACCCAGACCACACCCAAACCAAGGACGGGTGGGCCAAGGTCAATGTAGGAACCAAGTGGGTCACACTGCCCCGCCCCAAAAGACTAATACCACCTGGTGCAGTGTGCATGTCCATAATCCCAGTTCTTGGGAGGCTGACGCAGAAAGATTAGAAGTTCAAGTCCAGTCTGGGCAATGTCATGACTTGGTGAGACACTGTCTCCAAATAAAACACAAAAAAATGGTCTGGGGATGGAGCTACGTTCAGAGGTCCTGGGTTCAGTCTCCAGTGCCATAAAAAAGCAGGAGGTAAGGCTGTAGCTTGGTCCTAAAGCAATGGCCTAGCATGCAGGAGGCTTTGAGTTCATGAAGCCACAAAGTTATTATTAATGACAATGATGATGATATGTAGACTGTGGCACTACATGTGAATGAAGCTCATTTAAATTTCAAAACAATCCCATGGGATACTGTAATTATTCCTATTTTACAGATGAGTTCATTGAGGCACAGGGAGGTGAAGAGACCTGGTCAAGGTCACACAGCTGAGAAATGTCAAGGAGTTTTGGTTGTTTCTTTACATCAGTTTTGTTAAGTTAGCTTTACATGAGTGCTTGTTTTAAGGGTGGAGATGCCTGCAGTCCCAGGAGGGCAAGCCTGGGCAACTTCTCAAGACCTCAAAATTAAAAAAAAAAAAAAAGTTAAAAAAGACTGGAAAGGTAGCTGCGTGCGTGCTAGAGTGCTTGCCTAGCATGCACAAGTCCCTGGCTTCAACCCCTAGCACTGCCAAAAGGAAAAAAATTGTACAAGTCAGAGGGTTTTGACAGACAGACATGCATGTATCCATCACCACAGCCCAGATAAGAGCTCCGTCACCCCAAGGCTCTGGCATGCCCTTCTGCTGGGTCCCTGCCCTGCCAGAGTCCCAGGTAGAGTCCCAGAGATCTCTGACACCATGAGTTCCAGTTGTCTTTCTTGGACTCATACACAAATGGAGTCATATACAGGACATGGTGGCACATACCTACAATCCCAGAACTTCAAAGGCTGAGGCAGGAAGATCGCCATGAGTCAAGGCCAGTCTAGGCTACATAGAAAGTTCAAGGCCAGCCAAAACCCATTTATTTATGGAAAAGTGCCAACTCTGCAGGTAAAGCTGAATACTGAGATTTTAGTGACATGACAGAGAGGGCCCTGTGTGCCTGCCATAGTTTCGCCACCACTGTTTAGGCCCTGGGAGTGATTTTGTCTAGTGGTATTCACACTGCCACTGAACAGGGACCCGGCCCAGGCCCTGGCTGGCCCCCTGCTGCACTGTGGATGTCCCAGGCACTGAGGGGTGAGTTAGGGGGACAGCTGACCCCAAGGGCACTCTGCAAGCCTGACTGGCCAGGGAAAGTGCAGCTCGAAGACAAGCACTGACTGAAAGCTGCAGTGGCCATGCTGGGTACATACTCTGACACAGATGGGATTATTCTTTGTTTTTTTATTTTTTTAAAGTTTTGGTTTCGTTTTGTTTTTATAGAGTCTTACTGCATAGTGCAAGCTCACCCTGCATTTACTGTGTACCCAAGGCTGGTTTTGAACTCAGGACAGGTCTTCTGCCTCAGGCTTCTTAGAGCTGAGATTATAGATGTGCACCAACTATAGATTTATTCTTTTTTTTTTTCCATTTGTGGTAGCTGGCTGTGATGATGCAGGCCTTTAATCCCAACATTTTAGGGGGCTGAGTCAGGAGGATCACAGTTTAAGGCAACCTCGGACAGTTTAACAAAATTGCCAAAATTTATTATAATAATTTATAATAATAATAACAACAACAACCACAACCACCATACAACCTTACCAAAACCAGTAACAATAATAAAAAGAGCTAAAAAGGGGCTGAGGGTTTAGCTCAGTAGCATAAGCACCTGCCTGGCAAGCATGAAGTTGCAAGTTCAACCCTCAGTACCAAAAAAAAAAGGAGCTAAGGATGTAGCTCAGTGCAAAGGCCTTGGCTTCAATCCTCATTAATTTTTTAAAAAGCAAAAAAATCCTCGTTAATTTTTTAAAAAGCATTGTAAATTCTAGGCCGAGGGTAGGGAATGTTTATGTCCTGGCTTCGTCACCAGTAGAAAATGACCTTTCAAAAAAAATTTTTTTTAAATAACGGGCTGGGGATTTAGCTCAGTGGCTTAAGTGCCTGCCTGGCAGGCACGAGGTCGTGAGTTCGATCCCTGGTACAAAAAAAAAATTTTTTTTTTAAATTAAAAAAAAAAAAGAAAATGACTTTTCCTCCCACACTGTTTGGTGTTGCTTAGGCCCTCAAGGGTCACAGGATGCCATCCTGGGGAGGGCCACTTGTTTACTCACACTGCCATTCAGGGTGGTCTCAGCCAGGTGTGGTGATAAATTCTGGTGCTCCCAGCCACTTGGGAGGCTGAGGCAGGAGGATTGCTTGTGTCCAGAAGTTGGAGGCCAGCTTGGACAACCCCTCGAGGAAGAAAAATTCAAATTCTTATTTCACCTGGAAATACTGAAGACACGTTGAGAAATAACACTTGTGGTCCATTCCAACACCTTATTCCCAAGTAAAATAAAACAAAACACAGACCATATATATGTGTATGTAAAATTATATGCCTCTCCTCTCAGAGCAGCCCTGCTCGTGGGCGGAGGACCACACAAGGCCAAGATCAGCGGTGCTTCCATACCTCATGCTTCTGGCCTTCTGCACACAGCTGGGTGCCTTCCGGTGCTCCCAAGAAGCTCCAAGCTGAGAAACTTTGATCACCCAAGATGAGTATGGACAGGCAGGAGAGAGGGCAGAGATAGGCAGCATCTGCTTCAGATCAGATGTGTTGCGTTTTTGCAACAACAGGCATAATCAAGATATCAAAAACACCTAACTACATTAATTATGAAGATGATGCCCTGATGTTTGGGGTCCCAGCCTGTGCCAAGACCATGCCCAGCAGCACACACAGGATCTGTGGTTGTTACCATGATTGTCTTGTGATACAGTAAATAGCATCTTGTTTTTTGTTGTTGTTGTTTTTGATGTAGGGAATTGAACCCAGGAACTTTGTACAGAGCTACAACCCCATCTCTCTCTCTCTCTCTCTCTAAATATCTAACTTGCCCAGGTAGAACTTGGGATCCTCCTGCCTCAGCCTCTCAGAGTGATGAGATCACAGGTGTGCACCCCCACACCTGGTTTTTCCCTTACTTCTGCACATAAACTCTTCTGAAAGTGGCAGGATGCAGTTGAGGCCCCTCGTGCTGGTGACTTTTCAAATGGAAGACAAGTGCCACCTGGAAGGAGACTGTGTGACCAGAACCCAGTGTTCTCCAGCAAACACTTTATCTTGTCCTTCAAGGCACAGTTTTAAGAGCTGCCAGGAAAGGTCTCTAGTGTCTTCTCCACTGGCTGCTTTGCAAGTGGCTGATGAGGGTCCTGCACTGCTGGGATTGGATATGGCTTTATATTTGTGTAGCATCAGAGAAAATAAATGTTTAAAACAAAAAAAGAGTATTTTTGGAGTAACAAAAGCCTTGGAAAGTCTTCAGAAACATTCCATCTTCAGGGTGGTTTGAAGCAGAGCACACACTGGGAAACCGTCTGATATGGGGAAGTGTTTATTAAGACAAATGCACCAAGAACCGATAGCAACACGGACAAATTTCTGCTCTGTTTTATTTTTTGTCTTTTTGAGACAGAGTTTCACTATGCGGTTCAGGCTGGCTTTAAACTCTCGTTGTAGCCCAGGCTGACCTTGAACTCCTAGCACTCCTCCTGCCTCAGCCTCCTGAGTGCTTGGATTACAGTCATGTGCCACCATGCCCAGCTTCTGCTCTTATAAATTTGAGTAACTTTTTATTCAGTGTTAGGAATAAAAATCAGGGAGCACTGAGCTACACTCTTGGCCTTTTTATTTTATTTTTACTTTTTTTTTTTTTTTTGAGGCAGGATCTTATGGGGTAGTTCAGCTGGCCTTGGCGTCACTATGTAGCCCAAGCTGACCTCAAATTTGTAGCAATCTTCCTGCCTCAGTCTCCCAAGTCCTGGGTTTTCAGGCATGCGCTACTATGCCTGGTTAGCCTTTGTTTGTTTGTTTGTTAAATTTTGAGATGAGTTCTTATTAAATTGCCTGGGATACCTCAAACTCACAGTCCTCCTGCCTCAGCCACCTGCATAGCTGGGTCACAAGCGTGCACCTGGCCCACAAGTGCTGATACTTAGATGGAAGCTCTGACTTGCAAGGTACCGCTGTGGCCGTGCAGAGCAAGCTGCCAGATGGGGTCGGTTCCCTGGTGGTCTGTGCTTCCGGGCCTCTGCTGGCTCCAGGTTGCCCGCAGCAGCCCGGTAGTGGTTGAGTAGAGGATGAGAAGGCAGGGTCTGCGTGAGGAGCGTGCCTCTGCTAGTAAGAGGGCCCCTGACTTCTGCTTTTTCTGCTTTACCATGTTGCAGAAGCTGCATGCTTTACCAGAAATTGCACCTGGTGTTTTTGATTGCTTGCTCTGAGACAGTCTTGCTGTGCTGAGTTCAGTCTGGCCTTGAACTCATGGCGATCCTCCTGCCTCAGCCTCCCCCAAGCTGGGTTTATAGCTATTCGCCACCATGCCCAGCTGAGAAACTGTATTTAGAATTTTCAGGGTTTTTTCCTGATTTTTTTTCTGGGCTAACGCTGGGCGACAGCAGCAAGGGCCACAGCAGGTCTCCCAGCTGGAGGGCAAACCTCGGAGGCTCGGCAGACAGAGCCTCAGAACTGCGATGTGTGGTCGGAGGTGTAACCGATGTGATGCGGGGCTGCAGCCGCGCTGACGGTGAGCAGTATCCGTCTCAGGGGCCCGCAGCACCTGAGCCCATCACGGGGTTTGCTCCGCGCTCAGGCCGGGCCTGAGACAGCGCTGGCGGAAGGAGGCCAGAGAGCGAATCAGCCTGGTCTCCGGATGTGCGGCCAGGAGGAGTCACCTCCCATGTGACAGGTGGCTGGGACTGTGAGCTCAGACGTCCTGGAGGAAGAGCATGAGACCGAGGAGATGTGGGCCAGACAGAGCCCAGGGTGGGAGAGCTGCAGGGCCCAGAGAGAGAGCCTGGGGTGGCAGGACGGGGACAAAGGTGCAGGTGGGCCTGCCATCGCCTGCCTCAGCCTCAAGGGACAGCCACTCTCCCCTCCCTCACCGCTGTCCTGGGCCCTTGCCTGTGCGGTTCTCACCAAAATAGTGAGTTACTTTGCATTTTTCACAATACTTCATTATTTTTTTCAATAACAATAACTAAGCATAAACATTTGAATCTCTTTTTGTAACAGTCTTAAAAGTTTCAGAGATTTCTGTTGAAACAAAAAAAGAGCCAGGCTGGGTATGGTGGCAATCCCAGCACTCAGAGGCCGAGGCAGGAGGGTTATTGCAAGTCTGAGACCAGCCCGGGTTCCGAAGTGAGCCCAAGGCCAGTCTGAACCCCATAGTGAGAGCTTGTCTCAAAAAGAAAAAGAAAAAGAAAAAAAAAAAGAGCCAGGGCTGGAAATTGTGGCACACACCTATTATCCCAGCACTCAGGAGGCCAAGGCAGGAGGATCACTGTAAATTTGAAGCCAGGCTGGGCTATAAAGTGAACTCAAGGCCAGCTTGAACTACACAGTGAGACTCTGTCTAAAGAAAAGAGAGAGAGAGAGAGAGAGAGAGATAGATAGATAGTTAGAGAGATAAAGGAATACACACAAGATTACAACCCATTATATCACATGAAGAAAATATATATCAATAACACATTAAAACTCTACTAAAAAAATCTCTATCTGATCCAGACATTTGATGATAAAGATTAGAAGAAAATGTTGGCACTGGGCACAGTGCCACCCATCCATAAACCCAGCCCTCTGGGAACCTGAGACATGAGGATCACAAATTCAAGTCCCAGCTGCACGATTCAGTAAGATTTTGTTTCAAAATTTTAAAAGGGGGGGGGCCTAGGAGTGTAGCTCAGTATAAAGGCCAGGGGTCACTTAGCCCAGTACCACACACACGTGTACATATACACGCCTGGAATCATTTACCAAGCTGGAACACACTGCTATACAAACTTAATATTTAGAAGTTACTGTTATTAAAGTGAAAATTAAAACACATACAGCATTAGTTGCCCCATCTGATGGTCTTTATTTCTGTTACTGGAAATCGAACCCAGGTTCATTTACCAAGCTGGAACACACTAGCCAGTGCCCCGACACGGAGCCCCACCCTGATCTGACACCGCCGGGGTGAATATTTCAGCTGTAACAATCTGTCTTTCATTTTCCTTCGATGCTGCTCAGATTGGTGAGAGACTGTCCACACGTCCTCAGATTGGACGCATCTGTTGCTTCATATAAACCTACTTACTTCCTTTTTTAATGAGGAAAATACTTTGTCTGCTTGCCCAGAGTTTGGTTTTTTTGTGGAAATCAACACTGTTAATTCAGACTCCAGGTCAGTCTCTGGTTTCCTGTCAGAGTATGTCCTAACACTGCCGTTT
This sequence comes from Hydrochoerus hydrochaeris, assembly GCA_004027455.1. Taxonomy (NCBI): domain Eukaryota; kingdom Metazoa; phylum Chordata; class Mammalia; order Rodentia; family Hydrochaeridae; genus Hydrochoerus; species Hydrochoerus hydrochaeris. The sequence goes on from PVLA01006279.1 coordinate 100,025, forward strand.
GCTCTTTGCCCTTCTCCTACTGAAGTACTAGTCCTAAAGAACTGTAGCCTAAGGTGGGGATTTCAATTCTGGAGCACTCTAGAGCCCTAACTGGTAGTTTCAAATAGTAGAACCTCTCCTAGCAAGATTAGCAGTGCTACTCAGGTGTGGTGGTGCACACCTGTATCCAAACTCTCTAGGAGGCTGAGACAGGAGGATGGTAAGTTTGAGACTCAGTCCAGGAAATTTGTAGCATTGTACCCTGCCTCAAAAAAATAAAAAAAAAAGTCACCAAGTGTGGTGATACATGCCTGTAATGGCAGCACTCAGGAGGCTGAGGCAGGATTGCCATGAGTTTGAGGCCAGCCTGAACTACATAGCAAGATATTGCCTCCCCCAAAAAAGGGGGTGTGGAGCCCAGTGCAGTTCTGGGTTTCAGTCTCCAGCATGTGCACGCACACACACAAAAGATTAACAGTATTACACACAATCCCAAATTGAAATGGCCAGGTTAAGGACTTACGTTGCTTTCAAATGGTATTTTTTCTTAAAATACTGTTCATGGGATTTCTATAAAGTTCAGGAGGCTCAAGAAGGATTTTATATGGATATAAAATATTAATATTTTAGTTGCAAGAATGACTCACTGCATACAATGGAACATTATTGAGCCTTGAAAAGGATGAAATTCTCACACACACTGCAATAGGAAGGAAACTGGAGGACATTGCTCGGAAGCTGGTGCTGGGCACAGCCTCACGACCTCACCCAGGCTAGGCCGCCCCTGCACCAAGCTCACTCTCACCGGAGGGGACAGCGATGGTTGCGCCACATGGAAATACTAATGCCTCCAGCTGACCATCACAGTGAAAATGATTCAAGTGGCAAAGTCTGTGCTATGTAGCATAGTTTATCACTTGACTGGGGGGGGGGGGAGTTGAGACAGGGTCTCGTTAGGTCACCCATGCTGGCCTTGAACTTGCTACAGAGCCCAAGATGGCCCCAAATTTATGGTGACCCTTCTGCCTCAGCCTCCCAAGTTCTGGGATTACAGGCATGCCCCACCACACCAGCTATCAGATTTTCTTTTCAAGACAAGATCTTACTATGTTGCCCAGACTGGCCTTGAACATCTGGGCTCAAGTGACTCTCCTGCCTCAGCCTCCCAAATAATGGTGGAATTAGCTATACCAGTTATGCCCCTGGAAGGCAACATTTGAGATAAGACTTGCCGGAGGTAAGGAAGAAAGCCAAGTGGATAAATGGAGTGCGGGTGAGCAGTCCGCTGCCAGACTTGGGGAGAGACTGTCACTCACTGCAAACAGCAGAGATAAGGCTGAGGCATGGGAAGCTGGATCTGTGTGAGGGCTTGTGTTTTAATTCAGTGAGAATCATCTATGGTAGGTTTTTTGTTTGTTCATTTGAGACAGGGTCTTGCTGTGTAGCCCAGGCTGACCCTAAACTTGTAGTGATCCTCCTGCTTTAGCCTCCTGAGTGCTAGAATGACAGGCATGCGCCACTGCATCTGGCTCCTATGGTAGTTGATGGTGGTGTCAGTCTGGTAGGTTAAGACGCTCCTGTTGCATTAGTGGTGCCTGGTTCTGCATGTGGCTGGATGACCAGCTTGTAAAGCACACACCGAGCAGGGCAGCCCCACACCGGGTGTGGGTGGCACCACCTAACAGGCTTGTAGCCTGGATGGAGTGGAGAGAGAAGGAGGGGGATGTCTGCCCTTTCACTTCTCCAGAAAAGTTCCAGTTTCCATCACCTCTGGACATTTGACCCCAGTTCCTTCAGCTTCCGGCAACATGGACTCACAGCAGACTCTGCAGCAAGTGTCAGGCCTCCAACTTCTGACTGAGCAGGCAGCCACTGCAAGCCCAGCTTGTGAATCCTCTGTGCATTTTATGTTTTATGTTGAATTTGTTCCCTGTGGATCGTCAGAGCAATATGGGATAAGAAGATGGTATTTGCATCATGGTGGCAACAGTGAAGGCAGAGCCCTGAGCATTTGGTGACAGATTCTAAGAGAGGAAAAGTTGGGGATGACTAAAATGTCTGGTCTGATAAAGTAGAAGGATAAAGTTCCCATTGACAGGGATAATAACAGTGGTTGCCAGGCATCTTGCACTTGCCTGTAATCCCAGCATTCAGGAGGCTGAGGCAGAAGGATCAACATGAGTTCAAGGCCAGCCTGTGCTACATATCAAGACTCTTGTCTCAAAAAACAAAAACCAACAACAAAAAGGTAGTGAGAGAAGCAGGTTGGGCAGGTAGACAAGTGGACAGGAGCTTGGGTCCACCAGATCCAAATGCAGGTGCCAAGCGGGTGGTGAGAATGCAGGTCCAGGCATTGGGAGGACTGGCATGAAGAGATTGGTGGTTCTCAGATGGACCTGAGAACCTCCAAACCTCAATGATATTTAAAACCATGAGCCTCAGGTGGTCATGAAGGGGATGTGTGTGAATACGAAGATGAAGTCCAAGATTGATCAGGGACAAGAAGAGGAACCAGTAAAGGCCCTAAAGAGCAACCAGGGAAAGGAAGGAAGGAAACCAAGAGGGAGGCCTGGCTGCCCTGGAAGCCGAGAAGAGTGGACAACGATGCTAGCACTGCTCGGGATCCGGAAGTGGCCTCTGAACTAGCCATGGGGAAGGGGTGCCCAGTGGTGTCTTTGACAAGGGAGGGGAACGAAACTGCTTGCTGCAATTCATAGCAGCAGGCTATGTCTAAACACAGATCAGCTCTTCTCAGTAAATGGCTGTTCTTGACTTCTTCTACTTGGTCTCCTCCAATCTGAGAGCATTCAGTTTCCCAGGGCGATCTTTCTAACATACAGATTAGCCGGTCCACTTAGACCTTCAATGTGAATCCAGCCAGGTGATTATGTAGAAAGTTGTATGCATAAAAATGATTTTGGGGGGCTGGGGGATTTAGCTCAGTGGCTTAAGCACCTGCCTGGCAAGCGCAAGGTCCGAGTTTGATCCCTAGTACAAAAAAAAAAAATCTTTGAGGTACTGCTCGCACTAAGGGAATATTAGAAACAACTAGGAAAATGGGTAAATGTATCTAAGCAATGAAACATGTAACCGCTAAAATGGTGCTACTGAATGTTTGGCGTTTAATTTATACTGCTAAGCAAACAAGCTGAACTGTATGTGTACTAAGAACCCATTTACCTAGGTCGGTTGGTTGGTTGGTTTGTTGGTGTTTTGAGACATAATCTCCCTATGTAATGCAACTTGGCCTTGAAATCACAGCAATCCTCTTGCCTCAGCCTCTAAGAGTTGGGATTACAGGTCACCATGCTCGGTTCACCCAATTTTTCTGTTAAACAGGTAGTATCATAATTGACAGGAGGAGTTGGCAAAGGGCCAAAAGAAACCATCTCAGGCACAGTTATTTGGCTTAAATGTAAAAAGAATTGCAAATAACATATAGATAATGAGAGTGGCTATATACTAATAAAATCTTATGAACGCTGAAATGCAAACTTCATGTAATTTTCATATATCATGAAATATTTTTTTGCCCAGCCATTTAAAAATGTAAAAACTCACAGGCAGAAGACCAAATCTAGACCCATGTCTTTCATCCTGTAGTAAGGTAAAATCAAAATAGATCCAAGAGCTAAATATAAGGACAGAAATACTTAACCTCTTTGGAAGATAAAACAGATAAAACATAGGCATGGTAAGGTCTTTCTGAACGGAAGTCCAGTCGCACAGGGAACAGTGCCAAGAACCAAGAGATGGGATCGTATCAAATTTAAAAACATTTGTGCAGCAAAAGTAAAAACTAAGAGAGTTAAAAGAAAACCCAAAGATGGGGAAAAATTTTTGCCAGCTATCCCTCACAGTGTACTAATATCTAAAATGTAGAAAGAACTCAAAAGAATTAGATCTCCCAAAATAAAAGTCCCAGTCAAAAAAATGTGCAAGTGAAATGAACAGAGATACTTCACAAAAGCATAAATGGTCAGTGAACACATGAGGACAGGCCAGGGATGGATCTCAGCCCCCAGTGCCTGCCTAGCAAGCACGCAGTCCTGAGTTTTGTTTGGTTTGGGCTTTTTTTTTTTTCGTATTAGCTATGTCCGTTTCTTCTCGCCCAATGTCCCCAATAACAAGCTCCAGGCGGACAGAGGTTTTTATCTCGCTGATGAACTGCAGACTCGTAGAATATTGCCTGGCTTACAGTAGCAGCTCAGAAAATACTTGCTTAATATATGAATGAACTACATAAATACTATTTTTAAAATCGGAAAATAAACAGGCAAAACAAATTTACAAATCTTCAGCATCCACGCCCTCGGGCTGACGTTCGTAAAGGGGAGGGGCATTCCCGTCCCTTTAGCTCCACCCACTTCCCCAGTTTCCAAACTGCTACTTCCGGCTTTCCAGGCCTATTCCCAGCCGAAGTGGCGCAGCTCACCCCCGGTCTCGCCTCTCACTGCCACTAGGGGCACACCCGAGCGCGGCCGCCTGTCAAAGGCCAAACACGACATCTACGTGACTCGCGTCGCACCCGTGAGCGTCACGTGACAGATTCAGTTTTCCTCCAATGGCTGTGCACGTTGGGGGTCATTCCAGCCAGAACCTGGCCTGAGGCTTTGAACAGCCTGTTTTTCGGTAACCCAAACAGGCTGCCTCCCCTACTCCACTTCGGTGGCTTGTCTCTCAAGGGTCCTCTTTAAAGCCACTTCGGGAGGATTAGGCCTGCAGAGCTCTCGGTCCCGGAAGTGACATCTGCCAGAGGGGCCGGAAGTGGCAGTGGAGGGAGGGAAGATGGCGGAGGTGGTGAGTCCGGTGCCCGGGGCGGGGCGGAGGGAGCCAGGGGAGGTGGGTAGAGCCCGAGGCCCCCCAGTAGCCGACCCTGGCGCCGCGCTGTCTCCCCAGGGAGAGATAATCGAGGGCTGCCGCCTACCCGTACTGCGGCGGAACCAGGACAACGAAGATGAGTGGCGTGAGTGACGTCGGAGGGCGGGGCCACAGAACCAGAGGACGAGGGGCGGGAGTCCACCGAACCCCCGTAGGGGGCGGAGCCTCAGGAATCCTGAGGCGGGCGGGGCGTAGGTACTCCCTAGGAGGGGCGTGTCTTTAGTGTAGGGGATGAACAGGGCGGGGCTTGGAGGGGGGTGGCCCTTAGAGACTGGAGAGGGCTTGGGCGGAGAACCTGTAAGTCCTTGGGGCATAGAGCTCAGGCGTGAGGGTGGGGTTCAGGTCGGAGAAGGACGCAGACTCAAGGCCTGCCCACCTAAGACCCGTGCTTGTGTTGTTCCCACAGCCCTGGCCGAGATCCTAAGTGTGAAGGACATCAGTGGCAGAAAGCTCTTCTACGTCCATTACATTGACTGTGAGTTGCAAGCCCGGGTGAAGTGGGGGTTACAGGGTAGTGTTGGGGGAAGCATTCCTTCCTGATCTCTTTTTATTGCTGCAGTCAATAAACGCCTGGATGAGTGGGTGACCCATGAGCGGCTGGACCTAAAGAAGATCCAGTTCCCGAAGAAAGAGGCCAAGACCCCCACCAAGAACGGACTTCCTGGTTCCCGGCCTGGCTCTCCAGAGAGAGAGGTGGTGAGTAGGTCCCCCTGCTTCACCTCTTCTCTCCTGCCTCCTTCTCTCACTTCTTGGCCTTAGGGGCTCCTTGGATTGGCAGGAGGCAGCAGGCTCCCAACCTGGCTCAGCTTGCAAAGAATGGGGCCAAATTATAGCTGTAATTTCCAGAGTCCAGTGGCCATATCTAAGTCCTTGAGAAGGCAGAGGGTGGGGTTTGAGCCATCCGAGCTGAGGGGCCCCTCCTGTTTGCCATCCCATCACCATACCCACCCCAGAGGAAGACCCTGGACCTATCTCTACAGCCGGCCTCCGCCCAGGCCAGCGGGAAGACCTTGCCAATCCCGGTCCAGATCACACTCCGCTTCAACCTGCCCAAGGAGCGGGAGGCCATTCCCGGTGGCGAGCCCGACCAGCCGCTCTCCTCCAGCTCCTGCCTGCAACCCAACCACCGCTCAACGGTACCCTCAGCAATTCCAGGGACCTTGCTTTCTTCTCAGGTCCCGCCTTCTCTACCTTCTGACCCACCTTTCTTGGTTTCTCTCTACAGAAACGGAAGGTGGAGGTGGTTTCACCAGCAACTCCAGTGCCCAGTGAGACAGCCCCAGCTTCCGTTTTTCCCCAGGTAAGTCCCCTGGTTTCTCCTTCCTTCCTTTTGTTCTCTGGCTACTCCTTCAGGCACATCTCACAGCCACTTGTTCTATTCCTACCAGAATGGATCAGCCCGTAGGGCAGTGGCAGCTCAGCCAGGACGGAAGCGGAAATCAAATTGCCTGGGCACTGATGAGGTGAGTAGTGTGCACTGCTGTGGAAGATGAAACTGGGTGGAAGGATGGGAAGGAGGCAGGATGGAAGGGTCAAGGAGCACCTAGTTCAAGAGTAAATGGAGTGGTGGGGTTGGTGGGCAAGAGGAGCAAGGTGCAGCATGGTTCAGGTTAGCTGCTGAAGGGTCCTTTCCCAGTTACCAGAGTCTCCAGAGTCTTGGTCTCTTTGTTTTGGAAAGTGGGGAGTGTGGACAAAGTTGCCATTATGTTTGAAAGAGGAGAGCTGTAGCAGGGCTGTGAGCTACAGTGTCCTGCGGAGCTGTCCCCCTGTAACCTGGTGTCTTCCACTGGTCCTGAGCAGGATTCCCAGGACAGTTCAGATGGAATACCCTCAGCACCACGCATGACTGGCAGCTTGGTGTCTGACAGGAGTCACGACGACATTGTCACCCGGATGAAGAATATTGAGTGCATCGAGCTGGGCAGGCATCGCCTCAAGCCATGGTACTTCTCCCCGTACCCACAGGAGCTCACCACACTGCCCGTCCTCTACCTGTGCGAGTTCTGCCTCAAGTATGGCCGTAGCCTCAAGTGTCTACAGCGTCACCTGGTATGAGTAGTCCTGGGAGGCTGCCCTCCCAATGCCCCAAACACCACCCTCACTTCTGACCCTCCTCTCTTACTCAGACCAAGTGTGACCTGCGGCACCCACCGGGCAATGAGATTTACCGCAAGGGCACCATCTCATTCTTTGAGATTGATGGGCGGAAGAACAAGGTCAGTGGCCAAGGGGCAGTGGGGCCTGGGCTAAGTCAGGTGAGCAGCTCTTCCTGCTCTGGGACACTGGCTGGTCTGGAAAGCAGATCTATGGAGCTGGTTTTTATTGAATTCCTGCCCTGGGGCGGGTGCTGGAGGATACACACAGGACCAGGAATTAGGATCTGTTCTGAGCTCGTGGTCTGTGGTAGGGAGGCAATGGCAGCAGTTCCTCAAATCTCAGGGTGATAAGTGTCAAGTGTGGTGAAACAAAGGGTGAGGTAGCAAGCTCCAAAGGAAGTGGTCATCCAGCCTGCATAAGAGGTGACCTTTGGCCCTTGACAAAGAGACCTACAGGGTTAGCCTGGCCAAGCAGAGAGAGTAAGGCAGTGTTGTTACAAGGGACAGAATTCAGGTGACAAGAATGAGGTCAGTGAGTGGGGGACAGACAGTGTTTGGGTTTGTGCCGGTTAGGAGGAAGGAGAAACCTAGAGACCCGTGAAAGTGGGGCCCCAAGAGCAGTGAGGGAGAAGTCAGCCTCTTGTCTGCTGGGAAGCTCCGGCCTGGGCCTAGGGAGCCTGGCAGGAAGGTGCCATTCTGTCGGTGGAAGTGCAGGCCTGGGCGTCCAGAGCTGTGTCTGAAATTCCTATGGAAATTGTATGCGGAGGTGAAGTAGCAAGATTCAGTTTTGCTAGAGTTGGAGGCTGAGATTATTTTAAATATCAAAATCCTCACCTCCACCATTGTATACCTCAGTCCCTAACAGCAGTGACTTCAGGCTAGAGTTGTCAGGGTTTGACAGTGACTCCCCAGACTGCCAGGCAGGCAAAGCTTCCTATGAGGCCTTGCTGGAGTCTCACTTGATAGGGACGTGTTATTGTTGACTGTTACTAAATTTGGGCAGAAGGTGCTCGGGCCTAGAGAACTGGGCTTAGGTGGACGTACAGGGAGCATAGGAAAGCTGTGTGGAACTCTGTGACCCCAGGTAGTCGTGCTCATTACCTACCCACCTGGGATATTAAAGCACCTCAGAGCATTTATGGCCTTTTCTTTTGCAGAGTTATTCTCAGAATCTGTGCCTTTTGGCCAAGTGCTTTCTCGACCATAAGACCTTGTACTATGACACAGACCCCTTCCTCTTCTATGTCATGACAGAGTATGACTGCAAGGGCTTCCACATTGTGGGCTACTTCTCCAAGGTCAGTGCTTGCTCACCTGGCTGTGCCGCCACCCCTGCTGGGCCAGGCCCCCTGTCACACTTGGCTGCCCCTCTTCCAGGAAAAGGAGTCCACAGAAGACTACAACGTGGCCTGCATCCTGACGCTGCCTCCCTACCAGCGCCGGGGCTACGGCAAGCTGCTCATTGAGTTCAGTGAGTATGTGTGCCACCCAGCCGGGTGCTGGCAGACTGAAGAGCCAGGCCACCCATCAGCACCCACACAGGTGTGCCGGGTGTCTGTGCAGTCCAGTCACTAGGGGAGCCAGCCAGAAATACAGGTGGAACTCTTTCCAGGTCCTCCCCCTTCTCAGGATGACCACCCTGCTTTTGGAGTGGGCTCTTAGGCCTTTCAATCCCTTGGTCAGGGTTCTAACTTTCCTCAAATCTGACTTACCTGCTCCTCCCTGGAGCCCTGGGCACCTTGGAGAACTCCTGTTCATCTGTCTGGGCTTAAATCTTACTACAAGTACTTGGATAACGGCCCATGATAAAATATCCCCATGTGTCTCTTGAGCCTTGCAGGCAGATGGTCAAACTGGTAGCTCACCATGTAGCCTGCTCCGTGTGTGTGTGTGTGTGTGTGTGTGTGTGTGTGCGCGCGCGCGCGTGCGTGCGTGTACGTGTTAGTAGGAATTGAACCCAGGACCTAATCTGAACTATCCCCAGCCACCCCCACCCCCCTTTTAAGATATCCTCAGAGTTTTCAGGCTGTGTTTGAACTTCTGGTTCTCCTGCATCCTGACTGGGATATAAGCATGTAGTACCCTTTGTCAGATCAGTCCCTTGAAGCCCAGAAGACATGCTGTCCCTCATGAAATGGACTCTCCAGTGCCCCCAACTCCAGGACTATCTTTTGCCACCTCAATTCTCTCTCATCCCCATTCCATTCACTGCTTTCTGAACCCTTGGAATAACCAAGCTCTGCCTAGGGGGAAAAGGAAGAGGCTTTGCCTGTATGCCTGCTAAAGACACAGAGGCTTTGACCTGACCAAAGTCACAATTCACTTAAAATTTTATTGAACGGTACCAAGATGGAGTCACATCCCCAGGAAACAGCAGGATGGAGCAGGCAGATACTTAAGCAAAGATGCCGGGAGACTTCCAGATGTAGAATGGGATGTGGGCAGGGCTACCAGAAGGGCTGGGGTTCCTTGTACCTGTAGAGAGGCCCATCAACGGCATGCAGTGATGGCCTAACAGTCAAGGAGGATCCCAGTATGTACCCTTCCCCTTCTTGGTTCCTCTCTCCAGACATCACTCTGTCCCACTTACCACTAGTGCTCAGTTGAAATCACAGGAGACTGGGCAAAAGGGTAAAGCTGACCAGGAGAGACGTAGCAAATACAAGAAAGCAGAACAGATTAACTGCACCATGGGGCTGGTTAATACTGATGGCAAGACTGAAAAGCACCCTAAAGAGCTGTAAGGTTCCTTGGCCCTGCAGGGCCTGAGGGTCTCACCAGGAGGAGCCAAAAGCCCACTGCAGTGTCAGTTACCTGCCCAGAGGAGCAGCTTCCCTCAGCCTCATAAGGACCCTGGCACACTTTCCCTCTCTGCATCCTGAGTCACCCAGCCAAGCCATGCAGGCCCCAGCACAGCAGCTGGCACTAAGTCATAGCTAGAGACTGATCACACTTATTGAACAGTCAGGCCTGGGGCAGAGATGAGGGCCTGCTTCACTTCCCACCTTACACACCTGGCCACAGAGGCTGAGATGGCACAGGAAAATCTGTAACACATCTTCCATGAGCCATTTTTTCTGCATTACACCAGCCCTCCTCAGCACCCTCTTTTGTAGCTGCTTCAGTGCCCTTTACCATACTTGGCACATGAATGAGTTGGCCTTCAGGAGAAAACTAAAGCAGAACACAGAAGCAACATAACCACATCAGGCAGGGCCAGGTGGCAACTAAGCAGCCAGGCTCCATAGACCATGCTCATAAACACTGCTCACATGCGTGTGCTTACACAGCCTCTCCTGCTTCATTGCTTTAGGCTATGAACTCTCCAAGGTGGAGGGGAAGACAGGGACCCCTGAAAAGCCCCTCTCCGACCTTGGCCTCCTATCCTATAGAAGTTACTGGTCCCAGACCATCCTGGAAATCTTGATGGGGCTGAAGTCAGAAAGTGGGGAGAGGCCGCAGATCACCATCAAGTGAGCCTGGTTCCACCTACCTGGGGGTGCATGGCATGGCCTGGGGCTCCTGGGACAAGTGCAAGCCCTGAGGGGACCTGACCTTTACCCTCTCACAGTGAGATCAGTGAAATTACCAGTATCAAGAAAGAAGACGTCATCTCCACCCTGCAGTACCTCAACCTCATCAACTACTACAAGGTAGGGAAGCATTCTGGGGACAGGCAAGTGGGTACTGAGCGAGCCCTGTATGGGCTGACCACTTTCTGGCCTGTCTCCTGCTCAGGGCCAGTACATCCTCACTCTGTCAGAGGACATCGTGGATGGGCATGAGCGAGCTATGCTCAAGCGGCTCCTTCGAATTGACTCCAAGTGTCTACACTTCACTCCCAAGGACTGGAGCAAGAGAGGAAAGTGGTGACCAGGCACTGCCTGCTATAGCAGCATGAGCCAGCAGAACTGGGGCCATCAGCCTGATCGGCCCTGTGGGGGCTCCCAGGAGACATGCCAAGAGAGACAGGGCTGAGGACAGCTCCCAGAGGAGGGAAGGGGCCAGCACCAAGGCGGGCTCAGGCGAGCTCCACAGTCAGCTGCCTACAAGCCCAGGCCCACAATGAACCAGGGACCAGAGGAAGCCAGGCAGCTGTGTACAGTGAGATGGGGGGTGGGGCACTCTGTACAGTCGGCTGGTGATTGTAAAGACTTCTTTTATAAAGTAAACACTGGGGGTGGGGTAGGTACTGGCTACAAACTTTTTTTTTTTTTTAACCCCTTTTGCTTGTTTTTGATAGGATATTGCTATGTAGTCCAGGCTAACCTTGAATGCACTAGGTAGCCCAGGCTGGCCTCAAACTCAGAATGATTCTCCTGCCTCAGCTTCCTAAGTGCTGAGATTATAGGCATGATCGCTACCCCCAGCAAAGCTGCAAAATTCTAGCCTATTTCCCCCAGCAATAAATTGTTTCTACAGGCCAGGTCCACCAAGGGCTCTTGTTGTGGGAGAGGGAGCCATACCAGCTTGGGGGCACCAAGGTGCCCACAGACTCATGGATGCCATGAGAAGCTCATTTATTGGGCGGATGTAATCAGTGGCTCCAAAGTGCAGAGCTGGTTGCTGGTGTGAAGGAATCCATGGCTTTCGATTCCAAGCTGGCTCCTCAGTCCTCGGGCACCTGTGCGTGAATCTGCAACAGGAAGCACCTCTGCTGTGGGACCCAGCTACTCGGGACCCTTTCAGGAAGGCCTCTAGCAAGTCGCGCTTCACCCAGTCTGATCCTCCAAACCAAGGCTCCACCGGCCCCTGCCTACTCCCCAGCCTTAACGCCCCAAATCCAGGGCGCGAAAAAGATACAGGAACAGGGGAAGGGCTGCCCCTGGGGGTGGGCCCGTATGTCGACTCACCGCTGCAGCGAGGGTGGGCCAAGCTAGGGCACCCCGCACTTTAGCATCCGGGCCAGGGACACTTTCCAGACCCCACACTGTGAAGCGGCTAAAGCTGCCGGTGACTCCGATAAACCGGTCCTGAGGAAGGGGCCTAGCTCAGCATCGGGACCACCGCGCCCGCCCGCCTGCCCTCTTGCCACCCTCCCCCACTCTGCTCACGAAGCCCCGCTCCAGCGGCTCCTGCTCCTCTTCCTCGCCATTGTTCTGCTTCTTTATCTGTCCCTCTCCCGTCTCTGGCACCATCACGTATCCTGTGAGGCCGGACGGCACAGACACCTCCTCGCCACGTAGGCTGCGCCCCCGAAACGACACCTGAAGTCCTGCAGAGAGAAACGCGGGGCTCCAGAGCGGCCCGGGCCGGGCCCGCTCGGGGGGAGGGGCTGCCGGGAGCGCGGTCCGGCCGCGAAGCTCACCGTCGGCGCTTGGGCGGATGGCGGGCGTGAAGAAACGCTCCACGGGGGCGGACCGGTTCGCCAGCACGTCGCAGGGAAGAAGGTGCAGCGCGGCCGGGGCGGCATCGTGCAGCGTGGCGGGGCGCACGTGGACACGCTGCTTTTCCACGGCGACCTCGTAGTCGCTCTCCATTGCCCTGCACTCGCTGGCTGAGGCTGAAGCTGGCGCGGAAGCGCGCGGGGCCTGTCGGGAAGAGGGGCGAGCCGGCGCAGAACTTCCTGGGAAACTTAGTCCATCCGGGAGCTCGCGTTCTACAAGCCACGCCCAGCTCTTTTTTCTTTAGCATTTTTTAAAGTGGTAGATATTCTTTGTAAAATTTTAAAACGAGCGGAACAGCTGGGCGTGGTGGCGCACACCTGTAATCTCTGCACTTGGGAGGCTGAGGCAGGAGCTTTGTTGCGAGTTCGAGACCGCCTTTGGCTAAAAAGAGAGCTCAAGGCCAGCCTGAACTGCATAGTGAGACCCTTTCTCAAAAAGTAAAAAAAAAAAAAAAAGACAAAAACTAAAAAAATAAAACGAGTTGAGTGTGGCAGTGTATGCCTGTAATCCCAACACTGGGGAGGCTGAGACAGGAGGCTCATTGTGATTTCGAGACCAATCTGGACTACAGAGTGAGCTCAAGGCTAATTTGAACTACATAGTGAGACCCTGTCTCAAAAAGACCAAAACAACAACAACAAACCAAAACATAAATAAAAACTTCAAAAATAAAAAGAGCTGAGCATGGTGGCACAAGTCTGTAATCCTTCACTCAGGAGGTTTCTTTTCTTTTTTTAATTGATGATTCTTATACAGCACTTATTTTTTGTACTGACTTACAAATATTTTCTCATTATGTCTTAGGTTTTGCAGTACTGTTTTTTGGTTTAATTCTTCTCTGTTTATTAGTTCAGATAACCAGATACTTTGTTCAGATATCTTGTCACGTTTTTCCATACAACTAACATATAACATGGATATCTGGATTAAAATTGCATCGGTTTATAGATATAAA